>JAQIXS010000351.1:0-51092 GCA_034700785.1 Rossiulus vilnensis | reverse complement strand
TACAAAGTACTTAAAGCAAAAAATTACTCCCATATTTTTTGCTTCAAATACTTGTCATAATTGCTAAATTTTTTTTTTGCCCGGTTTTCCACAAGGGTCAGCGTTATTTTTACTATTGCAGCATGTCGCGTTTATTTATGAAAAATGAAATATATTAGAAAAAAAAAGTGTTATGCGACCGCCTGAAATCGGTTTTTCCTGCAGAGCAACCACCTTCGAATTTTTGAAACGGGTTTTTTCAAATTGTATGAAATCAAAAATGTATAAAATTGATTAATTAAAACAAAACGATTATTTTCAAATAATACATTATAGCGCAGACCCTAGTGGTCAACCAGTATTAAACGGAAAAAAATAAATTTAGCAATAATAACAAGCATTTAAAGTAAAAATATGGGAGCAATTGAGTTTTTTTTGCATTGTGGGCATCATTATGGCTCAGCTTTCAAATTACGTTGAATTAGGAATGCTTCATTCATTTCATTTCACTTATCATTTGTGCAAGACACATAAATGTATAAAACACTTTTCATTTTGATGCCAAGGTTTTAAAACTCACCTCTGAAATACTGTATGGCGTTTCGAAACACCCAAACACCCCCCCTTTGTATATTCTCCTATTGGGTATGCAGTTTTTAGTGCTCAGATGATTATCTGCACTTTTCATACAATCGAGAAATAATCAACAAACTGATGTTTGCGATTATAATTACGTTGCAATGGTGGTATTTTACATCGCAGAGATGAAATATTCCAGTTTCGTTAACTTTTACTGGCAATTATATCAGCTGTAAGTTAGCAGTTGCCACTGTTGTTAACCGCTGACCTAATTAACGATCGAATTTGTTTTAACTGTTGATTAAAATAAGATTACTCATCAGATTCGGTTATTTTAGCATTAGCAGCAGAGTTAACTGCTGATTACATTTCACGTCATCAGTCGATGGAATTGCAATAGCATGATTTAAAATTAACTTTATAGTTATCGGATCACGGTTATATTCTTTTCAATAAGAGTATACTAATCAGAGATATTCAGCTTATAGAATGCCATCCAGCGATGCACATTAAGTCACAAAAGAACAAAAAAAAGATGGATTAATGGCAAAACACGCTTTATCATTCTCTTGGGTCATTTGAATTCCCCATATGCTCATTGGACAGACTACATGTATAGTGTTTATTGGTTCAATTAACTTAATCGGAGAGTTCATGACCGCTTCGTTGAAACGTTTTCGTTCCATCAACATTTCCCGAACATACTTGTTTTTGAAATTATCTCTACAAATACATGTACATCTTTGCTCGTGTTGAACTAGTCCTGTTAATTTACGAGGGACTACCACATGAACAAATAATGGGGTATTTTTTCAAGGCTATTCTTGAGTAAACTGATAGTTTTCACACTATTTTTCTACACTAGAAAAAACATGATATTACCCACCGACTGGACCTTAAAATTGTAAATTTTTGGAAACGCCGCTAGTTAAGTTTGTAATTTAATTTTAAACCTGATTAGCTTTAGGCGGTGCTAGCGCTCGGTGATAAAACAATGGAAAAGAACATAGCCTGGAGATCAAAAGGATCAGGATTGACTTAAAAGCCTGTTTTAAATATCTCCATGACACATCCCACATAACGATCCCCACATAATATCTGAATCACAAAATTCTCTTTCCTCTATAGAAGCCATGTAAAACAGTTCAGCTGGCCTGCAGCAAATAGGGAAGTAAGAATTGTCATCATTTTTTTTTGAGGGAAGGGGGGAGATAGAAGAAGGAATGCCCGAGCGGGACGTGTTTCGAACTCTTCCATCAAGAGTCGTCATATCCAGCACCTATTCTGATTTTATTATTCGTTTAAATGAAGTTGATCTTGTAGATCATAAATCATAGTTGTTGTTTTCTGTTTAAATGAAATAAGTGTAAAAGGGTATTGGTGTTGCTGATGCTGATTAATATAGGCGGAGCATTAGCGTTGAATTCAACCGTCACTGTTCTTTTTCCTTTCTTTTTTTGGGGGGGAAATAAACTCAATTATATTACAAATCCGCGTTAATAATTCAAATTTGGATTTGTAATGGCGGCCCATTCACTTCTCTCTCCACAAAGCCTAGGGTGTCTGAATTGCTTCCTCATCACTATTCTTATTCAGCTAAATGCCATCGCTCGTAGTCCTAGGTCCATCCGCCAGAGCGCCCGTGTCCTTCCGTAGAGCGGCGCCCCGTAGGTCCTCGTATCGATCGCGTGCAGCCTCCGTTGCGCATACCTCAGCATCCCCAGCATCCCTGATTCCCTGGCAGCAGCAGCAGCATCATCGCTCGAGGATGGCTCTCGCTTGGATTATCCTCGACCTCGGGCCGCGTTAATCCGCTAATCGCCGTCAGTCGGATTACGCGGCGTTCCGGCCGGCCGACGATGAAGGATTTTCGGCTGTGAACAGCCCCCGAGCAACAGGCCGTTCCGGGGTGCGGCGCGCCATTTTCGGGAACGGTTCCCCGCGTCCATCCCGTTCGCCATGCGCGTCAGGCGACCGAAGACGCGAGGCTCTCAGCGTTCAGGTGAGCGCACATTTTCTCATCTCCTTCTTCCAATGGCCACCTGAAAATTTCGGAATTCGTGCAAGATGCTTTCCCCCCATTTGTTCCCACGTATAGGATTATGTAGCGGTGTATTAAAATTGATAACACGGGAAAATTGGAAAGAGGGAAGCGGCGACGTCAGGTTTTCTCAGCGTTCGCTAACCCCGTTCGAATTCGAATTACTCCGGATTTGGAAAGAATGAAATTTTTCCACACAGGTGCATCATTTGCATCAGGAGTGTCGAAATCCCGCGGCGCAAAATGACAGTGAATTTTTTCCGATAATTTTCCAGCTTTGAATTGGTCGTTCGCTAGGGCTCTGCGCATTTTGTTAGTTGAACAAGTACCGATTATTTAGAAATATAAATGATATACGTAGAAAAAGAAAATTTGGATCCTGTACGCGCTTTTTAACGCGCGGGTTTGATTTTTAATCGTTTTTTCCATATTAATATGTTTTATAACTGTAATACCAACTGTGGAAGGTAGTGGTGGAATACTAGTTCGACGCGAGAAAACACGCATTTTTCAGTGATAATTCCCAAAAATATGTTCGGAAAATGTCGACGTTGCATGCATTCATTAACCTCAAATCCTCCACCTCCTGCAAAAAATAAATGAAATATTGGAAATATCAGTTAAGTGCTGTTTAACAGTCGCGAAATAAATTATTGTAAACGCGAATAAAATAAGTAAATAAAGAATTAATAGGTGAAAACGGTGGTTATATTGTACTGAATTCTCTGATTAAGTTAATTTGACAAATAAAATCTAACTATAGTTTCTTTCAAATCATGTTGTTATCGGTTAATGAATGCTGCTTTGCCAATTGCCATTCCATCGACTGATGACATGAAATTAATCAGCAATTGAAATCTGCTGATAATGATAATAACGAAATTACCTGGTAATTTTATTTTAATCAGTAATTAAAAACAAATTACACCGTTAAATTAGGTTGTAACTGTTAACAACGATGGAAATTGCTAACTAACACCTGATATAATTGCCAATAAATTATCGAAACTGGAATATTTAATGTACAATGTAAAGTGCATTGTGGTGTTGGGGTACTGATCATTTGTTAATTATTTGGCTTAGTTAAATGTAAACGGTATTTCAACGTGTTCACGGTAGAAATGGCATTTTAGTAGAGAATGATTTTGTTTTCTTCGTCATAGAAATAATTTGTGCCAACTAAACTTAATTCTCGCTGTGGACATGTAAAAACCTCGGATTGCTAAATTTAATTGAAAATCAACTAGACGTCATTTATAGCTAAAATATACGTAGCTGCCGTAATATCAGCGATCATCATTTCTACAGTCTTTCTGTGACATTATCAGTTCAAAAATCGTTCCATTGCATGCAGATATACGTTTAAAACACCCCCTTTCTTTTTAAATAGAATGGTCTGTTTAAAGGTGCATGTATTTACCAGATCCTAGGGATTGATCCTAATTCGTGGATTTCATCGGTCTATCCCTATGATGACAAACACCATGATATACGATAAACCAAGTTTTTCCTGTATGTAAACACGTATGCATGATCAAAGCTGATCGAATCACAAAATTCGATTAATATTTATGTACCGTAAGATGTCGTCACACTTACATGTAAGTATACTTGATATTGCATGTAGATATCATGGGTTATGGGTTACTGACTAACAAGGCGCCGAATCTGCGACGATACTCAAACAATAATGATATTGTGTTTTAGTGTATGGCATAGCGGAGTAAAGTCAGTGTACAATAAGTTTTGAGTATAGTCTAAAAACAAATCTGCGCAATTCCAATGAATGAATAGAAATAACTAATTATCTATCGATTGCAGTGAATTTTTTATGGGATCTATGGAGTTTTTTCGGATTATCAAACCCAGTTATTAAACTCATCTTTAGGCTACACGAGCTTATTGATTGCAACCGTTGTTTTTCTAACAATTGTCAAGGTCACTGACTCAAAATATGTCGATTAAATTCACGAAAGAGAGTTCTATGTTACTTTCTGTTAGGCTGTGCAACGCTGTGTTCATAATATCAAAACTGGAGCTTACTGCTGGTATCGATCACGATGAACTTTACCATTTGCAACTATGTCAGATTCTCCAACACCACCACTAGACAGATTTTCTAGTACGTTTTCACTACTTTTATACCTTTTCTGTGATCAGTTTATTACTGCAGAACAAAGAGAAAATACATTTAGCCAATTTCTTTCCCTTTATTTACGTTTGTGTAAGAAATCAGGAATGTTATTTCTGTTTTCTTCAGGCTCGGGTTTCATCACCATCTTAAATATTTAATTCGAAACATATGCCCATTATTCCAACGTCAGTTTCGTTGTTTTTCACTCTCGAGATCTTAGGCTTACGATTGGTTTTATAGGTGAAATAATTCTTAGAAATATTCACACTCCAGGGGATATTATGTAAAATTTATCATAAATTCATACAGGACACAATACAAGGTTGCGTTTATTTTTCAAAATTATTCCAAACGCAGGAAAACAAGGAAGGTACCTTTGGTATTAGGCTTCCGATTTTGTGCAGAAATCAATAATTGGCCTGCAGACATGCAATGAATTGAACCATAAATAAGTAAAAACGTGGTTAATAAATTTCTTAGATCAATTTCGAATTTAAAACAAGCTAGTGCAATATAACACTCTGTGTCTTGTATTTAACAACTGCATTTACGCAATTAACTACATATAGCCTAACGTATTATGAAGTTATTTAAAACAACATCCTCTTCAGGAATATTTTTTTGTTTCGTTTACATTTGAGGTAGAATAACAACCTGAAATTGCATAAACTGCTCAAAATGAATTAAATATTTTTCTCCGTATTTTTAAGTATTCAAGAAAAAAGGCAAGCTGGGTTATAACCATATTAAGTGTTGTTTAGCGTAATTAATAATTGAAGCAACAATAAAAATACAACTTTAAAGATGTGAGTAAAATTCTATAAATACGTATAATATACTTCTTCTAACTTAGATTTCTTGGTTTCATTTTTTTAGATGATAGTATGTAGTTGTTTTTACTATTTAACTATTTAAAAACTTCTATTTACCTCTAAAACGAATTATAGCTAGTTGAATTTTGTGAAAACAAAATTAAAAAATTAAATTGGTGTCTAAATATGTTATATGCCCAATAATGATTGCAAATCAGGGAAATGAAGATCGCTGCACCATTAAATTTGATCTTATAATGGGACGAAGGTAATAATAATGTAAAGCTATTTATAATAATATAAACTTTTAAAATCTTACATATATCAACTATTAAAAATGTTATTAAATATAATTTCGAAACGCAGTCAGATTTGACAGAGATATGCCACTCAGGTTATTATACATCTAAATTAATTTTATGTATGTTTTCCAATATCCGCTATTTTTTTTTATAAAAAAGTGAACAAACATAACATCACGGAAACTTGAAAATACTAAAAATGTGGAAGATTGATAGATATCCATTTGGGATCAGTTATGCTTAAAGCTATAAGGCATTTGACAAAGCACATAAACAATTGGTCATTATTAAATCGTTGCTGCTCGTTATCTGTTTACTGAATGATCAGATAAATGCTAGCTGCGATATAATCGTGACAATAATAATTGAATACGAAAATGGCATTAGGCCTAAGATCACATTCTTATCTAGCCTGTCATTTGCTGATCGCATCTCCTCGTGTTTCAAGTCAAATAAGATTGGCAGTGGTCAAAATTTCATCAAAAATGATGAGTTCGTGGCCATATTATTGTTTTTTACAACCGAACATTGATTTTAATACGTATTAACTCTTGTCCTGTTGACCTAGTTTTTCGAACCTTTGAACTACATAGTGGTGCGCACTGCGCCTTTTCCTTTTGTCTGTGGCATCCCATCTCTGATTCGGCTTTCCTCTCAATGTATTGATCTTTGAAAATAGGCCTTTAGATGGTCATGCCATGCACTCGGTAACGTCTTCTTGAGTAGCGTCGCAAGATTTGGAGCTTCTGACAGGTTGCACCAGCACACGAATGGGGTTCGCCATCTTTGTGAACAACGCGAGTCTACTCGTCCAATTGTTGCCGCCGTTTGATGATCAACAGTGCGTAAAAACCAATGCTGGACCAGCTCTTGCACCATAAGAAATCGTTTATTGCTAGCTAACAATGTCACTAAATAACAGTCCTCTTTCAAAATGTTTGGGTCATCATGGATTAGATTGCGACAAAGCTGAAGCGAGATCCTTAAATTTTACATGAATGAAACAACAGATGCGTATTGCTTGAAAGTTAGAAATACAAGAATACATCATAATTAAATGCAGGTATATGCAATAAATAAAAACGATAATATAATGTAATTAAGATAATAATACTGTAAACTTATTTGACAATACTGGGCCATAGGATTACCCACTTTTCTATTACTTTAACTCAATTTTATTGTCATACATCATTTTCTACAAAATCAATTTTACTATTTTATTTTCAGTTCTCTGTAATGTGCGAACTCGAGGCTTAAATTTTACTGACAATTGTGCTCTGTTAATTGTTATGGGACGACAAACCGCCATTTTGTTTCCTATCATTTTCCCGCGTAATTCCCTCGTCGCACACCGTCTATTAGTGACCACTTAGCAAATGGTTTCCTGCTGGTCATTTACAAAGGCGGCAAGTTGTCGACAACGGCAACTGACCAGTGCTGATTTCTATGAAACGGTCAAACGTTGCAAGCTTTTGCAAAATTAATAACATGCTGAAGAAAAAAACAACGCCACCGTTAGGGGCTGTCCATAAATTACGGTCCGCTGATCACTATAAACAAGTAGCCTACACTGTGTGCCTTTGTACCAGCACACATTAAATTACTGACTCATGAGAGAGCGAGAGTTTATCAGGTGGTGCGAATCTTAAAAACCATCCAAGTTTGCAAGACTTCACCATCAATACCATGGCAACATTTGCATTTTTAGAAATTTGTCTTAAATGAATTTTAGTTTCCCATTTTAATCAGACATTTTCTTATACAAATCATTACTTAAAGTAAAGCCGTTGGCGAAACGTTTAGAAAACGTAATCATAAATTGGGATTTTTAGTTTGTTCATGTTCTGTATTGAAGATGCTGTATTTTACAATATATAATGCAAATATCTTTTGAGAGCCAGGAAATTTCTCTTCCCCCTCCATTGGCTCCCAATTCACATGTACGATATACCTGCACACACTTTGTTATGGAATAGCGTGTATAATGGTAAGAATAACGGTTTTGAAAATTGCTTGAAGAAGTTAATTGAAAATCATAATACTGTATATTGGTACTTTAAGAAAACAACACCCACACCACATGTAACACCTGTAGCGTTTTCTTGAATACCCTCACCCTCTTTAGCCTAACGTAATTTAGGGTCTGCCCTTATTATCCTGCGCAAATTGATATTACCGACGATTTCTATCAGCATTATGAACATACTGTGAGTGTTGTAAAATAATTTAATTTATTTTACAGCAGCGATTCCCATCGTGATCCACATGCATTGTAGGCGGTACACATCATTATCAGATATGCACAAGAAATGCATTAAGAATATATTTTAAGATGCATTAAAATTAAGACATATATTTAAAATACATTATAAAATGCATTTTAAACGAGCCCCAAATGATTACGTTGCTAAATGCATAACTAAATGCATTTTGAAATGAAAAATAATTTCATTTAGCATATGGGATGAACATTTTCATTGAAAATATCCATGTGTAGGCCTTGCACAATTAGCATAACTTGATAAATATCCCATTTACTCTGACAATACTTTACGTCAGGCAAGTACCGCACGCCGTTTTACCCATTAGGCCTACGGCCTAGACAATATCACAAAAATGTTGAAGCTGAAATCCCAAATTTGCAAAATTTGCGCCTATGGTGTCATTAAGAAATAAAAAAATTTCGGTTCATTTTTGGTTAGGGGGTTCCAGTACCCAGAAGCGATAGGTGGTGTGGGCCCCGCGCAACCTTAAACCGGCACTGTTTACTGTCATATAATGCAAAATGTTAATTCATTTATGTGTTAACGAATTCTTATAGAAAACTGTTTAAAATGGCTTAGATGAGCTGCAATGCAAGTCACTATTTTAAAATAAGGAACTCAACTTTAAGCTAACGCACCATTTGCACAGAATGTATTTTTATTTGCGGGAGCATTCCAATAAACATGCCACGTTGCGATCATAGAGATACGACATGATTTCAACCAATTAAATAAACATTTCCTCGTGTTTGGAATGGTATGACTGGGCAAACAGCCATTGAAAGGCAGCGCACCACATGCAGTTTCAATTAACATTTGTTGTTGTTGCTCTTTTCAGCGCGTGCTTATGCAGCACAGTGATGTACAGTGGTGCCCTCATTGGAACACGAATCCAGGGCAGCGGATTGTCGTTCCTAAGACCCCGAAAATCGCGACCCATTCAACAATGGAATATCGAGACCGTTCGAGGCAAGGTCACCGGAAGGTGCCTCTGGCATGCTTGCAAAGCCCTTCTGGCCGGCATTTGTTTACTCATGATTGGAGCAGCCATGGCAACAGTAGGTTAGCGAGTTTCTCTTCCATCTTCAATATATATATTTTTTTTAATTTACTGACGCATCTGATTTTCACTTGAAAAATGAAAGGTGCAAAATCATTTTAGTAAACATGATGAGGTTAACTTGTTATAGGCCTATATACATGTATGCCTATGTGCAGTTCATATTTACAGCCAAGAGTAATTGACAGCAAAACCGACACTTAATAAATTGATATCTTCATACAATGAGAATGGGACAGTTTATTCGTAATAACTGGACATTACCTGGTGCAAAAATAAATAAAATTGACGTTTTTTTAAAGCGAGCCTGTAGTTTAATCTCAGTTATGCAGAAAAAATGGAGTACAGCAAGGTTAATATAATTTGTCTACATATTTTTCAACAAAGTCATTCTGGAGGATGGTAAATCGTATAAGATACGTTGCCGTGTGCTTTAGTTATCAATATCGCATCGCGGTTTTATTGAAATGACCTAGTTTTTTTTAGGCAAATTAGCGAAGTAAGCTGTATGTTCCATCGATTTCACATCCAAGTGAACATAAAAGTGCATACTGTGAATCTTAAATTATGGGATTTAATGACTTTTATAACTTGTTGCAGGGAATTAAAAACGTTTGAATAACTAAAAAATTGTGGCGGACGTTTTTTTTTCTTGAATTAAGACTCATGATAATCCAAACGTTTTTCAATAAGAAAGCCAGACACTGTTCACGACTTCTTTCATAAAATTATCCAATTATATGTATGTTATTAATTAAATTTTATACGCTTTATTTCCCACCGAATATTGTGCAAACATGTATAAATTCAGTCCCCAAGATAAACATTTTGCGTCTGAAAGATCATGATTTGTTTTTTACTGCTTTAAGGCATCTCTTTGATGAAATCTAGCATCTAGTTTCTAGACATACGTTATATGCATGTACATTGCATATTATAGAAAACATTCTTTGCACAGACCACATGTAGGTATTACCGAATAAATCTTTGCTGCCTTACAAAAAATGTCAGTTGTGAAAAGCACACTATGCACACGAAATAGATCGATATTTGCTGCAAAAAAAACGATTGCGAACGACAATATAAAATTTCATAATTCGGAGAAAATTAAGCCAGATCCAAATAAAAATGCAGCGGGATACTAAATTTGAAATTGACACTATAGTACGAATAATTATACGTATCCTTACATCTTTATAACAATGTTCATTTTGCTATATTACATGTTGAATTTAGCTTAGTCGTACAAATATATACTTATATTTACTATCAAGCGACGTTTGTGGATACACTTTTTTAAAATACATACTAAAAGAATTAGAGATTGTGGTGGCCCAGTTTAATTCTACAAAAAGGCAGAATAATAGTCTGACTATTCTGTTGACATTAAGACGTGCATACAGATTTTGTATCAGAAGTAATGCCCTTCAGGGAACCTACATTTTTGTACCAAATATACTCCATAAAATATCTTCAATTAAAAACCCATCTCAGGTGCCTTCTCAATTTTTTTCCAGAAAGCATCATGCTTTCATTACTCCACTGTAGAGCAGATAAATTAAGAGCAGCTTATTCGGAAACTCATTTAATATTCCACCGTATGGAATGCTTTATCAAAGTCGATAAAATATGGCATCACACGTTTTCCCATCGTCTGAAATGTTTGAATGTCAAATGTTTCGGGTATTCTTTCTCGTCCTTTCTTTAAACATGTTGTACATGTAGAGTAGGTCAGCGTCTCAGCGATTAAACCTAGACTATTCATGAGACGCAATCACATTCGCATAAATTCCAAGAATGTGCAGTTTATTTCCAAACCATAAATGCAAGACGATAATGACATGTAACTGGTTGCAACTGAGAACTGGGCAACGATATGACAGATGCACCTTCCAGTCCCATGGAACTACTCCCAAATCCAGACAATTGAAAATCTCATGTAGCTGGCGTATGGAAAACTGGGATTGGAAAGAGAGAGGTCATCGATATGGTGGACCACCCAGAAACAGCTTCATAAAATCACGAAAAAAAAATCACCATTGAGATCTATATATTATTTTTGCCAGTTTCAGCATCTTATTTCCATCGAATCCTCCACAGCCCTCGCAACTCGACTCCACTGCCTAGGATGCGCCAAATCAGAAAATTCAGAAAATCTGCTTATTCTAGGTCACTTGCTCGATGCATAGGGCGCATAATTAGGGTTTCTCCCTTCAGCTGGTGGCTCATCGGTACAGGAGTCTCGCGCAGGAGCCGGATCCAACGGGCTTCCATCAATAGGTTACCATGGCTAACTATTTACGTTGAAGGCAAAAATAATTTCGTTTCATGGGAGAGGCGCCATTATCCCCCCCGGCTAGAGCGGACCTATAGGAGCGCAGCGCTAAAGCCCCTGAAAACGGAATCGATTTTTCAACCGTAATGTCATAAATGAATAGAACCGTAAACACGAGAAGAGTGGAGTCCCAAATTCCATTCGGATAGGAATGGCGCGTGCCTACTAGGCGAGCCCACAATGGTAGGCTGTAAATTAAGACAGTAGCCTAAGGTGCTAGAACACTGGAACACTTTTTGTAATTGCTTGCTGCAAGCTTAACAATTGAGACTTTTGAAAAATTGCACGCCACTGATCCGGCTGGGTACATTTATTGCTACCTGTAAACAATTATAAATGGACCCTCCTGTTTGTTATATAATGTCATGCAATTTCTACTTCAGTGCAAATTTGCATGTGACTCAGTATTGCCATCAGATCACGTTTTCATTCAATTAGTTTGATTACTAATTAATTATAACATTTCAATTTGAGAACGCACCATTCACTATGCTGAATTTGCAACTTTTAAAGCTGCATTTTGTGAGTGAACAGCTTTGTAACTTACAAGTTGCTATTGACCCTTTAGTTACGCAATTCATTAATGGTGCATTTTAGAAATACAATTGTATTTTGTGTGTGTATGTGTGAGCACAACGTGTAATTTATAGTTGGGCCATATAAAGTTGCGCCAAAGTTTTTAGTGTTCTAGCAAGATGTTTCAAAATCTGTTTTTTTAAATTATTATTTAAGGATACACTGTTTAGTACAGATGTTTAGAGCTGCATTTTTTATTTGTGTACAGGCTCATGCATCAAAGCTCATGCATTTTTAACTTTAGTTCATGCGATTCAAAACACATGAACAGTTAGCTCTTAATCGTTGTGTGAACTTGAGGAAATATTCACACATTCTATTCAGAATTTCAACAGTATGTTTCAGTGGTGACCTTACACATTGCAAGAATTGTTTCGTAAACGTTGAAACACTTCAGCACTCCCCCATGTTTCACAGTTGGGGTTTGGTACTTGGGGTCATGTCTGTGGCCCTTTGGACGACGGATATAACGACGACCATCACTTCCAAACAATAGAAATTTGCTCTCATCACTCCATAGTATTTTCTTCCATTCCTTGTTGGTCCAGTGTTCATGCTTTTTGGCGAACTTCAAACGAGCGACGATCTGAGAAACGATCTGTAACGCATTGCGAAGTTTCTGTTTTCCATGTATTCAAAACTTTCACGATTTTTTTGGTTTCTTTCCGTTCGACTGGAATAAATATAAAATAAGTGTACTCTATCAGAAATAGTTGGCAAAATACAAATATTGTCACGTTATAGTTTGAATCGTCACTTACACGTATGTTCAATTTGATGTTCTGTAAATAGGGTTGTCCAAAAATAGTACTGCACATGCTGCATAATTGTTTTGAGCACAACATGTTTTATAATAATTAATTTAATATAAACGTTTGTAATGAAAATGTTAATGTGCACTGACAGAGCTATGCCAAAGAGTCAACTGTTTGCAAATAGTTTATCAACAAAAACATGTCCAGACGAGTTTGTCATCATACAATTTTTTAAGGTTCGACATACATGTATTGTATAGTTGTTGGCAATTGCTTGTGGTACCAAAATTGTAGACGAAACAGTCAAGGCGCTTCTCTGCTGAAAGCCGAGAAGTAGCCGTCTGCGTTGCTCGCGGATGTTACATGTTACAGTGTACATGTAGAACACTGTGAAATGTTTAGTTTTCATGGCACAGCGCTCAACCATTTAACATTCTAGCATCTGCTGCGGTTGTCATGCTACAAGCTGCCATAGACAACCTAGTTTTTATTTAGTTGTTTGACAGGATTACGGGTACAGTCCAAATGCACATTTTCGTTATAGGTGGACTGGTTCCAGATGGCGCCAGTTTATCACAGGTATGCATGTAAGTTGAGTTCTATGCAGCACGCAGACCAGGTGTCGTCTTGTATTTCCTCCATTCAAAATACTCTCCTGTTTTTCCTCAATAAAACAATAGGGAAGCTATTTGCCTTTAGGGGAGTCAGCAATATTCTGAACAACAAACTGTTTTGTAACTTATTTAAAATCGAGCGTAACAGGAAAATCGTATCGGCAGGGCAGTTACAGTTTGCATTGTCTCAGAACACCGTGACCTGGTTCAAAACCAAGCCTGTTCAAAATAAGCAACTCGTGGTTTGATAAGTCGTGTCTGCATAAAACAGTTTCCACTTCTCTGTTCGTATAAATTTTAAATTAGTGCAATTTAACTATGAACTCGTGGGACTTCTATTGTATTAATAACTCTGCATAGCATACAGTATAGGATATGATTAGAAATTGTCAAGTTGGTGATCTAGGGTTGGCACCAATGCACCCTTCCTTTGCACTCTGATATACATGTACATGTATGTCCAGCAAGTAGTGTCATCTCTGGATATATAAATAAGTAAATAAAATTACAAAAATGCATTTACGTGTACTAAGCTGTAAGTTTTTAAACGAACGTTTAAACTATGTATCCCGTATGCTTTTAAAATAAAGTAAACATACGTTTTAATTCGCACTTAAGATGTTTTCTGGAATTAAGAGTCAAGGTTTAAAATAAAGCTTGTGCACATGTTGTCCTTGCTAGGGTAAATTTTCAGAATTTTTTTAAAAGAAAGGAAGTATGCGTCTTAAATAATAAAGTATGATTATAAACCCAGAATATAACCTCATACTGATACCTGAAACTTTGATAAGTGATTATAGCAAAGAAAAGGGTCGAGGACTTTACTGTTCTATAAGAAGAGTTACTATCTCAATTGTTGTTTAAATTGAACCATTTTAGCTTAGCTGACTATTTATTGCGTTGCTGTCTTAGCTTAAATTGGCTTACATGAGTTTAGTTTGAAAAGCTTTCGCAGCTTATGGGCATAGCTGTGCAGCCAGCTTAGACGTTAAGCTAAGTAGATCACATGGCTTGAACATAAACTACAGTGTACGTTCTACACCAAACTCCTGCGGCAGGGTGTGCCGTCACGCAGCATCCATAAAGGCACTGGAATATTCATTTTCATTGAAGTGTGGCAGAAAAAAATGACCTGGTTTTCATGGCGAGTAATAAGCTAATGTGCTTATTGCGTAGCTGCAAGCATGATAATCCAGTTTGTTATATTACCGCATCCGCCTCCGCTTTCTCCTCTGGTTATGTTGACAAGGGCTTGTGTTTTATCAATTGAAAATAACGAATCTTTTACTGGAGAATGGCGCCTCGTGGTGTAAAACGTAAGGTGTTACCTCTGGAATACAATTGCCTTTCAAGACGGGTTGTATTTTTGGCCTTTTGATCTGTAGCAAAAAAAAAAAACTTTTCCGTGTAATTTGCTAGCCATTTCACTCACTATACCTGGTTTTTCGCGAGTGAACCTGACTTCCTGCGGGTACCCCGGATGTCGTAGGAGTATGCAATCGCCTTCTTAATGGACAGTAAGATGTAATTGAATGGTGCTCATTTCCGACTGAGGCACTGCAATTTTCGCATGGCCTTTGATGGCAAATTTCTCATTTCTGCGATTGAGTCTGGGACTTGCAAAGGGGTAAATTCGTTTTTTTTTATCACAGACTGCTTGTTTCGGTGCATTGGATCGTAACGCACCACCAGGAGAGAGGTCAGAATGAAAATTAAAAAATGTCTTTCAAAAAGTCCTAAATATTGAATCTTAGAAATCGTTTGCAACCCTGAGTTATAAGCACGTTTGCGATACACTGACCCTTGAAGTTTAAGACGATATTTGGTATCACTAGATGGCGGCACTTGTTGGAAATGCAGGCTCTTGAAAAAGGTTTTCATTACTGTCAAACTACAATGTAAGACATGGAAGGATAACAGTTATTATCAACACAATTCAATAGTAAACAATCGAAGGTATGACACATCGGTGATGCGTTGCGTGCTAGTGTCACCAGGTACATATTTATCTGGTTATCTTAATGGCTTGCGGAAATGTTACGCTTAATACTAAAATAATATTCAATACCGGTGTTTTTACTCGAATATATTTCTCTTAAATATTGTAATTGAATTAAAACGATCGATATGAGTCTCACTGACGATAACAAATGTGAAAATACGATCGTTAATGTATTTTTGACCTGGAAATTTTCGCAATAAAACTATTTATTCATTGCATATTCTATATAATGTTTGGGGTAATCTTTTAGACTTGTAGTTACAATAATATTGTCTCATCGTGTTTACTTTCAAAACAATTTATGATTGCACGACAACCCTCATGCTTCTCAATTCATGGAATTTCCTTTCCCAATCGAATTGGTCTTTCCTGAAATTGCCAAGCGTAACACTTTTTGTTTTTGGTTATTAACATTTTTGTCGCTGATTGAAATCCAATACAATGGGGAACTGTTAATAGTATTTTCATGTTTGAGTACGTTGTGTCCACTGCAGATACATATATGCACTGCATTCACATTAGGTTTTAAATGGTCGATCGTCATTTTGAAGTCATTCCATCCCTGACTGTTTGGAGTTCATTGACTCATGACACAACATGCTTCGCACCACTCACCTGTGTTGACGTTCGTTAGAAAGGCACCTGCAGGCACTTCCAACGGACGATTGCGCAAATGCAGCAATTTGCACTTGCGCTCAAATTGAGCTATCACCAGAGTCTATTTAGGCACAGGCGCATAATTTGTACGCTATCATTAACTGAATTCTTGAACTGGAGTCAACTCTGTGGCTCTGAAGTGTGACGATTGCAACACAGAGGATGTAACTTATTTGATTGATTCATTCCGATCAAACAGCATTGAACGAGTACATGTACTAGATTGCAGACAGTCGATCAATCCATGCTTTGGTGGTCGTTTAGTTACGTTTACTATGCACCGGACGAAATGACAGTACCAGTTCTTATTATATTGTTATGAGTTTTACTGTCAGTAATGCAATGATGGACATAGGATAAATACAAAATCAGAATGCTCCGTGTTTTGTGAAACGTACAGCAAACATTGTGTTCCTAAAGTGCGGATATTGTGCCCTGAGATGACAAGTGTGCCAGTAAAAGCCATCCAGAAGTGTTTCGATACATAAGCATATTGCTTACTCGCTATTCTTCGAAACATGTATTGCAAAGTTGTGCTTTTCAGCAATCGCAGCAAACTCTACAAGATTGGTAACTTAAAATCTGTTTTAATAGCATGAGTACAACAAAGATTGTGGAGGTTATCTGATACCGTCCACTATTTATATGCAAGGACGGTCGTCTAATGACTGCATTAGCATTTAGAATTCTATGGCAAAGAAAGACAACGTTTTCTGCATATTTTTGGCTAAGTTTAAATATTAAGTACACGTACTATCAATAACATTTTGAGTGATATTAGGTGAATTGAAAGTCTGCGTTTGAACTAAATTTCCAATGACTAATCGGCTTTGTTGATAACATGCGTGTTTATTTACTTCTCTGAAGATCAAAACAAACGTTTGCATATTACCTCGAATTGTGTTTGAGTACTGGAACAGTCGTTCAGCTGTATATTTCCATTATTCTAAGTTTTTTTCTTTCTTTATAATAGACAAAGAAGTGGATCTTGGCCACCATTCTCGCCCATCTAAAGATGATCCTACTCTTAGCGACATATGGGAACCCTATTTCTGCGTACTTTTGCAAGACGAACAAACGTTGACCACTTATCGAAGCGAGGAAATGAGCGTAAGTTTCAACACTTTCTCGTCTGTAGTCTCTGGAAGACAGTCTTTAACTTCGCGAATGGGACAATCGATTAGTGTTTCTCGTAATTCACACTGACATCTTTATCCCTGATTTGATTTGAGGAGCACATCAACCCACGTTTACTCATCATGCCTATCTTTCCTATATGATTTTTCTTTTTACTCATTCTCATGCTGCATGACAGATTTTCTTGAGGCGCTTTGGAATGAGTCGTCCCATCGTTAAGGTAGGCAGTCTCTTTCTTGAATCGTAGAAACCTGGTGTCTACTGTATTGTACCTGTTGGAAAATCATTGCTACATGTATATTAGAACGAACATGTTACCACCGACATGGAGTACTTTCGTGTCCCCAAATTTTTAATGAAAATTAATAAACTGGTATCGTTACTTTCCAATGTTTTAAATCATATACAAACGTAATTGATGCCATGGGCTATACATAAACAACAGCCTTTCAAAATCGATGGATTGGTGTTTGCGAAAATGTTTTACCTGAACGTGGCTGGTAAACGTTCATTTAAAAGGTTGAGATTGATATAAATGACTGGTAATAAAATATATACCTGATTTACTAACATTTGTACATCCATTAACTAATCTGCCATATACCATTTTTTTGGGAGGGGGAGGGGTGATCTAAAACAGTTAAAACAAACGTTAGTCACTAATTTCATCGACATATGGACGCGAATATTTATAAATGTTAACTTCCTTAAATTAAATTAATTCTAGAAATCATTTAGTATTTATTGATAAGCTTGGAGTTCAAACGATGTTGCTCGCACGTGACAGTGCATAATACATTAATATTCATTCTTTCTTGAATCGTAGAAACCTGGTGTCTACTTAATATCTTACATTAATATTAATAATACAATATCTTATAGAATTCTGTACGATATTAAAGTCATAAATAATTATCGCAATCGTTTTCTGTACTGCTAATCCGACCGAACATTTAGAAGAAGAAAAAATTCATGCAAAATGCAAAAAATTAATCATAACGATGCTTGTTTAAAATTCAGCAAATCATGAAGCTGGCCGATCACGCCTTTCTGTCATGATCCAGGTTATTAAACTTTATAAAGCAGAACGTAAACCTGATAACACTTTCTTGATTCTTGTAGGCTATATCGTAATATCGATTTGAAAGATAGCATTGTATATGTGAGGCTTTATTTTATTAACATAACATAAGCAAATTTGGCCACTCTATAATTAACCTCGCCTTCGCAACAGCGCTCATTACACATACGCCCTCTGTCTCAAATCGCAAACTTTCACCATGCGCCACGAGGATAAATTAATCATAACGATACTTGTTCAAAATTCCACAATTTTTAGAGGTTGACATTGTGTACTTATAAATAATGCAAAATCGTCCAACCCGACTTCGGTAGACACCAACCCGTAGAAAATCGCGTTAATGAGTGCACGTAGACGTGTGTGGGTTTCGATGTCATGCTTGCTTCTCCATGTCGGAATGTGGTTTCGTGCTGAGATATCAGCTCTTACATTTACATTGTCGAGCCCGAAGTTCTCCAACATCAGTAACTGTCCTTTGTCGCCGTTGAATGCTTTCTTTGTCGCGTTCTTGCAAAGTTTTGTGCCGTAACTCAAATTCAAATTTATCCCCCCTGCGTTTTAATCTTCGCGATCTCTGCCAGTTTCCTCGTTTTCTAATATGGCTGTAGACGGTTGAAATGAAAAACAGCCCTAATGCATTCCGGTACCAGGTTGAACTGAAAGGTTTTGAACATGTGCTGGATTTTCAGCCATAATATTGATCCGAGACTCACTCAGGTACTTCGGTCTGCGACAGGCTAGAAGAAAGATTGATGGCATGCTGCCAGTTGCCAGTCATTTGAATTTTAAATCAGGGTTGTGGTAGGGGTTTCAACCCACTTAGTGTTGTTTTTCGAAATTCTGCCACGCAGCGATCAGCCAGTCGGTTTTCAAACTAAAATTTGTAGATGGTTACTGTCATTATCATCAGTGTAGTGCTGCACTTAAACCACTGGAAGCTTCAGTTCCACCATGGGCGTTGCTTTCGTTATCTTTACCAACATTTGCTGCGCAAACACACAGGATGTTTTTTGACAGCTTTGGTCTGCCACAAACCATATCCTGGGTAAATCCTAAGTTCAGATCAGCTGCTATTGGTAAACACGACATACAGTACCTTATTGCACAGTCAATGTACTTGTTCTAGAATGTTTTTTTAAAATCTAATCTCATCCAGAGATCGGCCATAACATGCGTAATCACACAGACCAAGCCTTAAGCGTACGATCCATTAAATAAATATAGAATAAAAGCTCGGTTAATTGGGCTAATCCACCTAATTCACGTTCATTTTGAAACACTTAAAATACCTTGTTAAACTTTTAGAAGCGCTTTTCAGCACAAAATAAAATCGACGTTTTTCCAGTATGGAATAATCTACATCCGTTTATATAATATTTTGTTCTAAAATCAGAATGTGCATTTATTTACCATTAACAGGCAAATCTGGCCTGCTGACAGATCGGTTCACGAATCCACGAATATTTGTTACTGTTTAGTAAAGAATGACAAATCTGAGCTTTGCAGATAAGATATGCAGATTAGATGTGCAAATAAGGATTGCAGTCCGGATATGCCAGTGTGTCGCCACCTAGTAGGGAATTTCCAAGTTGGGGAGTTACACCGACGTAAATCGGTATCGCATTCCCCGCAATGCTTAATTGAATGCTTGTTTCAAGTTAGTTGGGAGGGGCCTTTTGCCAATAACACACTTCGAGATGTTTGGCCTTTTCCTGAGGCTAATAGTTTTTAAAACCGCAAATAGTCGACTCGATGGCGCCTTCTGGACATTCGGATACTTTGAAATTGCCATTATGCCTGAACCGGAGGTCAGTTTTCCTCATATCCTTTGGTCTTAGCTCCGGGGTAACACGGGAACTCGGGTCCTTGCGGTTATGCACCTCTGACGAGTTATTAGCCACGATTATTAAGTCTGGGCTTCGGACGACGACTAAGTGTCAACGGGATTTGAAAGCCCAGATATTTACGACTGGCGAAGTTGTGTTTCGGCCTTAATGAGCTGGTTTGTGGGAATAAATATTTCGGCCATTGTTGTTTTACAATGGCCAGGGAAGGGGATGCACGCCAAGTGCGTTTACCTGGATGGACCGGCAACGCAACATACGTAATTAAAACTGCGATAATTGCAGCGCAGAGGGCAATTTTTGATGGAAATTGAAAACGGATCCTCGCTTGGTTGACTGGCTGCCCAGCGTTGCGGATAACAGGAGCCAGGATGCCACGACGCTTTTTGGGACACGGATATTGTTAGTTATATTATTCTATCATATCTAGCGATCCCCCGTGGCCTTTGTTTCAAGCCTGACACCCCTTTGGCCCATGTTTGTACAAAGGATGACTGGTTGGTCAAGTGGGCGAGATAAGTGCTCGCTAGCTCAACCTACGCATCCGGTGCCCAAGAGTTACTCTATGAAGAAACTCTGGAAAACGCTGTTAGGAGTAGGTGTAAGCTACCCAAAGATGTGCTGTCCACACACGTATGTGTACATGGATTTTGCTGACAGTCGACAATTTCGAGCATACCTAGCTAGCACAAAAGGACAACGGACGTCCTTACAATTTGACCACCCCAGGATGTCTTTTTTGGTCCTAAAAATGCGTCCCATGGATGTGAAAATGCACACTTCTCAGGACGCCTTTTTTGGTCATTGTGCTACCTCGGACTTGGAAAACCTGGAATTTTCAAGGAAGTAGCATCAACTTGTAAAAGTCAGGAATATTTTCGTCAAATAAATATGTCAGGTGAAAGTTGCCATAATCTCAACTATGAGACGTCTCAAAAGAGGGCTTATCGATCTCACTTAAAGATTAATAGAACACTGCCATCATTCGCATACCTTCACTTTCAGATTTTGAAATAATAAAATAATCCATAGTTCGTAAATTTTGTTTACATTTTGTTCTACATGTATAATGATTTTTGATAGTCAGGGAAGTTGAGAATTTAAAGTGGAACCCTGTTTAATGAAAATGAAAGTAAAATGATGCGAAGTTGTAGACTTCATGAGTTAAAATTCCAACAATTTGATCCAGTAATACCATTAGCCTTCTTTTATTTGTTGTCACAATGATCTTTGAAAATCTGAGTTAGATGGCGTTTGGAAAGGATGACATCCCATTGCTTCAGCAATGTCTTTCTTTGTACCTGTCCTTGACCTCGCAAATCAACTGGCTCTGAGAATGAATGTAGCGATACAGGTGTCCTGCACACAATCCTCCTAAATTGTCTTTCTATTGCCGAACAATTGTGGATGGTTGTGATAGATTGCCATTTTAATCCCATATTGTACATCATGGTCGTGACATCATACCAGCTCATTCCAAATTGCATTATTGTCAATAGGAATGTGGCTGCCCTTTGTTAGGAACCCAGACCCAGTTCTCTTAACCCCCACTCTATGGCGCTATATGCAAGTGACATCTGTTGGCGAGAATTTTTCTATCTAGAAAAGAAACTGCGCTACGTCACACAGTGCAATTAAAAAGAATGCAAACGCAAACCGGAAAAGGTCATGGCTAAACTAAAGTAGCCTAATTATGCCAATAATGTAAATAAAAACTCAGCAACTGACCACACGTAATGATGAAGGCCTGGCACGTACCATCTGTGCATGGGATAACAGATCAATTTTAATTCATCAGAAAACTGTGCGGACAACTTGTGTAATTGTGGAAACCTGCCATCGCTGGCTAAAGTGCAGTAGGCCAATTAGATTAATTGGCTATTACTTACAAACGGTGGTCCTGCGACCCCTTGATTCACCCAGTTCTTCGCTGAGGCCTGTCCGGGTTCATCCAGGCCTCATTGCCCACCTATCATACGGAATATCATTAGAATGGTTTTGAAATTGAGAAGCGCGACCTGTATTGTTTTTCTCCACCAACTGGTATTT
This sequence comes from Rossiulus vilnensis, assembly GCA_034700785.1. Lineage (NCBI taxonomy): Eukaryota > Metazoa > Arthropoda > Diplopoda > Julida > Julidae > Rossiulus > Rossiulus vilnensis. The sequence continues at coordinate 28,868 of JAQIXS010000351.1, read as the reverse complement.
TCACATTCTCGTCTCGTGCCTGCTCTCTTGCCGTTGGTCAATTTGCAGTGTTCTTTTTTTTCCGTTTTAGTGCCCAAATTCGAATTTCGCATACGTGTGTCGATGGAAATTGCGCCGCATAATGAGGTACTAAGCCGCACTTTTTATTCTTTTCTGCGCCGAATCTAGATCGGCGATAACCTGTTCTCGGACTTGCCCCGGATCCGACTGGATGGCGGAAGGCAGGCCTTCCGGAAGCGCTGGGGCTACGACCAGGGGCCGCCGCCCACCCTGATGGAGGAGGACGAGGACGATGCTTCGGATGAAGTCTCTGAGACGGTGTCGTTGAGGGACGAGGGCTTCATGCGATATTCGTCGCTGGGTAAGCATCAGTAATGCAGCTTTTGCAATCTCATTTCTGTGAAAATGTCGCATTGTTTGGATGAAAGTTGTGGTTATTTGCGCAAACGCTGAAGGACATCTGGCAAACTAAGTCCAAAGGGCTTAGGGCTGGAATAAATCACTGGCGATCAATGGAGTCAAGCATTGATTTTCAACAAAAAGCGTTCAATGAGCGGATTTATCGAGGTAGAAAATCAAAGGGTAACGGAAGTGCACGAACTGGCAAGACGAAATAGGAAAAATTAAGTTCCAGAAATTGGCACTGTCCAGATCGATAGGATGCAATGAATTTCATTATCGCTTGTCTTGTGACATGCAAATAGATTTAGGATGTCAAATTGGACTCGGTCAGGTATCAACATCGCACAGTGGCGTTTTCATACAGATTGCCAACAGGTCGGCACGAAAGGATGTCCATCATGGAAAAAATACTCGCACATATCTGCTTCAAATACTTGTTTAAATTGCTAAATTGATTTTTTTCCCATGTAGAATTGGTTGTCCACTAGGATGACGTTATTTTTTATTATTTGAAAATGTCCCATTTCTTTATAAAAAGTTTAATTATCTTGGGAAAAAAACGAGGGTTGTGTTGTAGGGAAAACCAGTTTCAGGAGGTCGGGTTTTTTGTCTTACAATTTATATAATTTCATATAAATAAACGGGACATTGACAAGTAATAAAAATAATGCATTTCCTAGTGGATAACCTGTTTTACACGGGGGAAAAATAAATGTAGCAATAATAAGTATCTGCATCAAATATGTACATGTAGGAGTTGTTTTTTGGCATAGTGGGCATACTTTTGGGTCGACCTTACTAAAAACTTTAAAAACGTTTTAACTTTTAAGAAAATTTGGAACGTAGTTTGCTCAGTTTGCGCATCCCTTTAACCAAGATGGATTCAACAATTTAATGTAATTTTCATCCGATTAAACATGACTTGGTTAAATTTCATGCATTGAACCAGTTTGAAAAGTTTCAGGAATATACAATCTGACCGTCATGTTCAATTCTATAGCAGATGATGTTTGATGGATTTAAGTATTCACGACCACAGTGACCAAGTTAGACCCTAGTTTGTAGCTCCGCATCCCAACTGGTCCGTGCTTCCGGTACCCTTGAAACAGTTTCTGCTTCTTCCTCTGCATTGTTGCTGTGTGTCAGTGGTTTTTTTAAATGCTACAACATCCTTCGTGCAAATTCTTCCCTCAGATTACCTGATAGCATTGACTAAAGTCTGACTTTCCCCTCTCAATGCTAAGGTATAACAGACTGCGAGGAGAGGGTGGCGCTGCACCGAAATAGTGCATGACCCCACCAGGTGGCCGTGAGAGCAACATAAGTTTCCTTTCTACTATGCCATAGCTACTGGTCGCTGTAAAGAAATCGGTTGTTTAGTGTAGAAGGTATTACCAGTGGCGGATTTAGCTATTCGGGGGCCCCAGGCGCAATATGATAATTATTTTTATGAGGCCCCTTTGCAACCTTTGACATATCCCTGTGTGCAGGCCTATTTAGTCAGCCAATTTTTGGGGGGACCCTAATATTTGGGGCTACAGGCGCGCGCCTCCTGCGCCTGTGCGGAAATCCGCCACTGCTTATTACTCTACCGCCATCACTAGTTTCAAATTTATATTAAAAAGAGGCTAATTTACGGAAGATTGGACTAAGCGGAATGTCTATTCTGTTGATCTTCAGTGGCCTCTCTGATTGAGAAAAGGGTTTAATTGACAAGTGGTCAAAGTCATGCTGCAAATTTTGTAAGATTTTGCTCAATTTCCATCGCCATTCACATTGTAATGTCTAACTACATTAAGCTTGACATGTTACGTGGGTCTAACACATGGCTACGCTAAAAATAAAACAGATGTAGTCTGCATCGTGTTTCACCATCTTGAGAAATGAGCAAAGGACATAAAATGGTTGAATCTTCCATTAAATGAGGAATGCACCTAAGATAATAACGCCCTCTACATGATAGAATTAATAAAATGTACTAGAAAATGTCGATTGCACCTTAGTTTTAAATTATAGTGGCAAGACGTTGGCAAAAAAACTAGAAGAAATGCACATTTTTTGCCATGGTGATATCCACCCATCGCCATCCTGAAACACAGCAGACTAGTCAAGCAAAACAACGCATTCAAGAATCAAGATGACAATGCAAGCTGCTAAGGGAAATTGCCTTCCACGGACTAATGCTGTTACCTGTGATAGTAAAAACTTAATAAGCGCTTGCCCGGTTACATGAAATGAGTATATTTGCAGCATTAGCTCCACTCGCAGCTGTTGTTTAGTGTTCATCTGCCAGTTTAAGCACAATGAACAAGCTAGTTTAATAGACCCTCTGGAAACCCACCCGTGCAATGGCGATGATTTATGCTCTACAAGGTGTAATTCGTAAAAAAATGGCGCCTGCGAAGACAAGTCACGGTAATGCTTGACGCACCTGAAGATCTCGGCAACTGCTAGGCACGCGAGGTTTTCACCATCAAAATGGCGTTTTGAAAACCCTGCTCTGCTAGACTTCAGACCTACAGGTACGTCTCCTTGGCCGCCATTTTGGTAGAGCACTGACTCATTTTCAAGACTGCGCAATATCCAGTGCGTGTAAACACGCTGGCCTTCAATACACGCACGCTAATTACAAGCTGCGATTTCGTGATTCTGCGCTAGGGAGACACGCCCCCCAAACAGCTAGCAATGTGGAGCAGGTTGGGGTGATTTTTGGGCAGCCTTTTTGCGAACGTCAACACGAGTCACAAAGCCGAGCGGATAAGGTACCCCCGTACCCGTGTTTCGGTATGCGAGGGGAAGCCCGGAGCACCCAAGGATATCCTACCCGGGGTCAGAGGGGAGCGGGGGAAAGCGTGGTACCTGGCGTGTGGACCCCAGAGGCGGTTTACGAAACACCTGGATGCCAAAGTGGATTAGGAGGGAAAAGTAGCCCACTGTTACATCCCCCCTAGATGTCTTTTTTTTTCTGAAGGCTTTCTTCGTCTTTGGTCGATGTCAGCCTCTTTGAAACGCAACTGGCGTTTGACACGCTTGGCCGTACCGTGGCCGGGACGGATGACCGACCAATCGGATGGCCCCGTTTCTGGACGCGCATTGAAAAGCAGGGGGAGAGGTATGAAGGAGGACTTTGTTACACCGTCGTGGGTTTCGCATTGTTCCATTGTTGGCCACGAGCTAACCTGTTGCTTCGGTTGGGAGGCAAGTGGCATTCGATAGTCGCCGGAGCTGCGTGAGAACCGAAATTTTGGCACGGTTACAAGTCGGGCGATGCTGGGTGAGCAGTCCACCCCACACACGGTACGAGCCTCTGCGAGTCTCAGCACCAGCCACTAGGAGCGTGCAGTTGCTGAGAGCTCGCATTCGGAAGGGTTTTCGGCGAAATGTTCTCGGGACAATGGCACCAGCTGAACGCTCGAAGGACACCAGGACCGTGAAGTGACTTGAGACGCTACTTGTGGACAGGCTAATTAACTTCGTTGTATGCTGAATGCCAACTTTAAGCATTTAGCCTAACCCAAGAGCTTTTGCTGGTGGATACTACCTGTGGTCAGCTGAATTACCGGATTCTAGCAGTTTTGATTAGTTTTGAAGTCTACTCTTGGAGTGATTAGAAAAAGTTGTTCTGTCATCAATTGGTATTTTGAACCTGAAGGGAATAGCATTGTGTGCACCTGGATTTGGCTGCAGGCATTGGACATCACACGACCGGAAGTAATAACTTGAGTTTAATCTCATGGTGGAAGAGGAAAGACTGTATGACGTCATTAGGATATTCCGATAGCGATTTGTCGGTGATTTTCACGGGCTCACCAACGACTTCAGGTGGAACGCACTGTAATGACATCTTTGGCATTTCTGGAAAACAGGTAGATAGCATCGCTACGCTTCCTGTTGCCTCTCACTCATAACGCCATCTAGGGACTCCCGCGTGGGACGTCTCCAGGAAGATGATGTCATGATGGATTAAATCCTCCGAAGACTCCGTCGCGAGATAACCTTTGGACCAGAGAGGATTCTGCTACGCGAAGCCGAGTTCTGGCCCGACGACGTCATCGCGGTTGAGGATTTATGCGCGGGACGAAAATAAACTCCAAACTTCGCATTTAACCCTGCGAAGGCGTACGAAAATTCTGCGAGCAGCTGCCGACCTCATTTTGCCAACTGTTGCCGTACGCTATCGGCGCCCGAAAAGTGATTTGCTGCTTGGGGTATTTTTTTCCCTCTTTCTCTCTCTCTCTCTTGCTCTTTCGGCTTTTTATTTTGTTTTGGCAACGTCTATAGACGCGTTCGGATAACATTCGTCGGCGGCATTGCGAGTGCTATAGGATGAAAGACTAAAAAGTGGCCAAGTTTCGGTGTGCTGTAGTGGAAGCAGCTAAAGGGCAGGTTGCTCATGGGCCAGCAACGGCTAGTCCCTACGTAATACACGGCCAGGTGTGACATTTGGTGATCGTGGACTCCAACGGCCGGTTTTGAAACGTTGGCCGACTTCGAATTTCGGGGGTCCAGGTGCGAACCCGCGCGCCTGCTGCTAGGTGGTGCCCGAGTAGCTCAACCAACGGCTTTATTTTTCAACGGTTTTTTATTGTCGGCTTTGAGCAGGTCTCAACTTTTCGCCGAATCTCTGGATCATTCAAGGAGTATAGGATTATTTTTGGGGGACAGTTCTTCTCGCTAAAAATGTCGCTATCGCGTTCGCTGTCCAAGTACCTGTCCGTGTTCAAGACTGGAACGACCACAGGTAAGTTTTGATTCTTCTTCGGGGGTACTTGTTGCTACGGGCGACAACTGAGGCGCGTTTTAGATCCAGTGGTTTCAATAACGACCTTACACGATCATTACTAAATGGCATTTTCAACAACCATTACCTCTTCATTACTTGTCAGCCGTGCACGCTAATGTTAAACCCCATCATTACTGGCAAACATTCCTTTTCTCAGGTAAAATCATTCGGGTAATGACAGGATTGCCAATTGTGTAGCCTGCAATTCTTTAGTGTTTTCCGAAAGATGTTGTTTAAGGGGAAATCTGAGGTGAAAAACATACCTTACACAATCATTACTACACTGTAGTGTCATTGTCTTGTGAGAATGACATTACCGATGATCGTGAAAGGTAAACTGAAGTGGAATATTTGCCATTTGTGATGTGGATTTGACATGATCGTGTACTGCTGACAGTTGATAGTTGGTAATGCCATGTAGCAACGATCGTGTAATGTCTGCTATATAGCGCATTGGTCAGTAACAATGATGGTGTAGAGCGCAGGCGCCGCATTGACTTCAACCTGTCTCCTTCGTTTGGGGCCGGAGTTGCCAGAATCAGGCCGAGGGGCCAACCAACGAAATTTACATTTGAATGCACGGTGAAGGTATCTAATCGAACCTTGCGTTTGACCTGACCGACTCTGAGCAAGCGCAGTTGGGCAGGCAGGGGAACGATAGGCGGCTGCGGATTCGCACCCCAGTGCTTTGCGATGGGGCGGAAGATAGCGGAAGTGCCTTTTCAGCAATCTGCTCAAACAGGCGTGAAATACGCAGCTCATTGTTTTGCGAGTTTTTCGCAAGAGTACGTTGAGGTGCCCCGGCAACCTTTACCCATTAGAATAAATGCATAGGTGATGGGTTTTAACTTATGTATTTAGTAAAATTTCACAATTTTAAAGTGATATTATGAGCATACCATTGCGTGGATCAACAACTCGGTTCATTTCATGATGAATATATGTTACGCTGTAATAAATCATAAATGGGACAGATTAAGCTGTTGTTATTATTGCTGTTGTGCCGTTGTTGCGCATTAAAATGTGATAAGATCGGCGTTGTAGTAAGATACACTTGGGCCTTGAAACTAGATACTCATTTTAATATAACATTAAACAAAAACAATGCAGCGTCAATTGTGGGAAGTTGATACAACCAGTATAGAAACTTGTTTAAAAAAGTTTTATTTCAAAGATTCGCACGACCTAAACGTGTGTGCATGCACGAATTACCTTTACTGAACAGTGATTCCACCATCGATTAATATGTTATCTAATAGGCGTTATCCTATTCACCATTTGCGTGGTTATGAATGGTGAATATTCTTATCTATATTTTTGGTCATGGCCAACCGCTCCTTTTCGAGAAGGCTCATCGGCATTTAATTGTGGTTGTCTCTGCACGTCTTGTGTGGAATGCGTGCATAAAACAATAAAAATTGCAAGCAAGGCAGATTAATTTACGAACGCGTTTGCCATTAATGTCACGCATTCGTTGGAAATTGGGCAGGCATACACAAGCATTCATTGTGTATTTTATAAACGCTATATGCAGCAACAGGCCTAATATATGCTTGGCAAGAGAATGAGCGATGCGTCGATGTGCAACGTCTAATTGGACGCTAACATGATGGGTATTAATTAGGCTTCAATTAAGTGTCAAATACTTAACTTGTAATGTTTATGCGATGACCTATATATCGTTACACTTAATTTATTATACAGGCACCTTGTGTTCAACGATTTTACCCGGAAATTAAGGTCTATGGTCTACCATTAAACAGGAAGGATGTTTTTCTTTCTTTCTGTAATTCAAATTTCTAGAACAGATGCTAATATAATTGCAGGGAAAAAATTGCCATTAAAGTAATGCTTCTTTTGCGTGTCTCATCTGTTCAAAGACAGTTAATTTTCCATTTTTTCAAAATGCAAAATGTAATTCGTAATTTAAGAAACTAATGTTTACTCGATTCCCTATGGGCCTATAGCCTACATGCAGATTGATTTAGTTTACATAAGCCTACATACTGTATAGCGCCAAGTACAACCCCCTCCATTTTTAAATCCCATGCACCCAAAGTGCCTGATTCGAGGGGCGAACATCTTCTGAAACCAGGGGGACGTGGCTAACGGCTGCACTTACATGTAATTTGGTTCCAATAGTAGATAACAGATTGAAAGCATATTCCGTGTTAGTAATTGTACTCGCAATTTTGTTTGTGAATTTTAAACAATCGAAACAAACTGCACTGCTTATATTAGTAACGTATTAGTAACTATTAGAACTGAACCGGAGCTGAAATATCCACGGAAAATACAAAAATTGTGAAGTGGAGACTATGAGTTGCACATTTTGTTAAAATCAATGAAAGAGTACACAAAGATTTCATGAAGTCTTTGAAGTCGCAGTCAGTTACACTATTTTTAAGAGATGTTGGCCCCACGGCCTGATAAACAGTGACATTTTTAACTTCCTTTTTTATAGACTATAAAATGCATGTCTCGTGTGCTACGCATTTGTTGGCTATCAGGTATTTAACCATTGTAGATTACACAAATCGGCGAAATAGGGATCTAAAATGTTCTCTGCCGAATCGGTTGTTGCAAACTGCTGTTGCTAACTCAGTCCTTGTTTAAATTATTGAAATTAAGTTTTTTTAAATGTATGCTTATATCAGTGCATATCGTGCACACCATGCGTCGTTAATCTAAATAAGCTGTCTGATTATAATCACTGTCCACAATTAAAATTTAATTAGTCCTACTTGCACCGCTTATAAGTTTAGTGAACGTAGCAGATCCCATCTCGAAAATAAGTGCAGACATGTCCATGTAAATAACCTTTTAATTGTTTCTTCATTAATCTTATATTAATGGCCAATGAGACAATGTTATTACCATGGTACTCACACATTTAAACTGGCCTTTTCTGTACTTAGCATTATATAACTAAATAGTTCGATTCTTGTGCTACCAAGCCTACCACTGAACTTCTAACCCATCTTTTAAATTTTTTAATTAACATCGCTTAATGACCAATAATGCACTGAATAGTACATTATTCAAATTTCAAAACTTGTTGTTCTGTGTGAGTATGTTATATATTCAGAATTTTACATTTTTATTTGTGTAGAAATTGTACATGTACATGTAGAACTAGACCTATATACACATAGGCCTACGAGTATTTAGAAATTCTATCCATTGAAAGATGATGAATGTTTGTTTTACGATCGCGTTGGATTCAATCTATTTGCCCACAACATTCTTATATCACAAATTAATTAAAGGGAATTAAATTACCTTTTAAATTGATACCCGATAAATTTGGAAAGTAAAAGTGATGACAAATATCTTGTCACATTAATAAATGAATAGGCTGCAATATTATAGAGGACAAAGGTTTCGATTAGGATGTGATTAATGAAATCAGTCACTGGTATTGCGGGTTCGCTTTCACTGATATCTGAACTAGATGCAGTGTCATGGCCTCTATATTCTCGCCAAAATAAAAATAAAAAACCAGTCTTGCCATACGCCAATATGATTGCAGAGCTATTGTGAGGAAATCCTTAATGCCGTATTAACCCTTTGTGCTCGATACGGCGCCTTCGGGTCACGACAAGCATCACGAGTTCGACATCTAGGTCACGAAAGCAGTAAAGAAATGATACGAAACCTTAAGCCGTCCATGAATTTATCAAACTGTACACAATAAAATGTGACATTAATTGAGGAATTATACTCGAAGCATTGTTTGGTTTTCATGTGGGAATGGCTTCGATTTGAAAACCCCTTCGTGATAGAAAATTTAGGGAAATTTGAGCTAGCGAATAGGAAAACTAGCGCCGATACTTGTATATGAAAAGCTCACTTTTGTTTATTGTATTTCGTAAACGGTCAACACGAAGTAAGTGCTGTACACAGTTTGTTTAGTGCAAGAGAATTCTCAAGTGGAATTTCACGATCTATGAAGGATAAATGTAAGGAAACTTAAAACTTGTTTTTATTTATTTGTTATCATCGCTAGGACGGTTCATTGAATGGTTATTTTTCCTCTCCGGTTTTGGTTTGTCATAACATAACACGGATAAATGAGAAAATGTTTTGTCATGAAAGTGGAATTTAGTCCACAGGTGCCTTAAAGTACTTAAACACTCGTATTTGTGAATAATTTTATGGCGTATATTATACGGTGTTTTTGTATTTCGTACGTTTGCTTCAAGGTTCCGAGTCAATGACCGTATTGGTCTTTTTCACCGCCGCACTACTCGAATTCCTATAGGAGGTTTGTACATACTGTGCATGCACTTTATTGTCAGTTTAATTTTGGAACAAATGCTCTAAATGGTAGGTGGCATGATTTAAACTCCTTGTTATTCATACCAGCTATCTAGCGGCGCATTTCTCCAGAGAAAAGAAAGTACCTTCTTCTATAAATATGCCAAAGGGTTTGGTAACAGAGCTCTTCCTTTCCTCCAAGGTACGAACATGTATTCCCATGGCATTTATTAATGCTCGGGTTCAGAGTAATTTTTAATCTTCTGCCATGGGTGAAATAGATGTATTCGGTAACTTGGCTTTTCCCTCTCTGCGTCTGCTGACGATGCAAATTTTACGATGTAAAAAGGCACCCTAAAGAGTTACTGGGTTGTTGAGCAATTTGGTTCCCTGTTCTGATTGATTGCAAATCTCGACCCCCATTGCCTGATGAAAAGGAGTGGTCAAGAGGTGAAATCCCCGTCCGACCCTCCACCGATTGCACCTGGTTTTACTCTTCCCACAAGCTAGAATAAATAGATGTACTAAGATTGTTGTCTTTGCCGGATCAGAGGAGATTCTGGGAATGCTGTACATGGGCTATGCGTGTAGGCGATTGGCGAAGCAATAGTAAGATAGCAGAGATAAGGATTTTTCCCATGAAATTTCTTCCCATGTACTTTCCATTGGTTTCATTTTAAGTTCATGTTTAATCGTTTAAACTGTGGAAATAGTGAAATTAAAATACCTTGATGTTGCTACAAAATCATCATGGGAACCATTAAAATTTTCGGGTTAGTCATCAGCGTTTTTAACCTTTGCCCTCCTTTCCCGAAACATCTTCATTAATTGAAGCTAATTTGGGAATTAAGTGGCTAATGTAAGTTCCGGGTGTAAAAGCTTAAATCATTTTCAGGATGTACAGTACATGTATGTCCTTTGGAGTTTTGGTAGATGGGTTTGGAACTTATTTGCTCAGTCGACTGGTCTGACGCTCAACATCTAATGTGACACTACGCAACTACGCAATTTACTTATAAAAGATTGTTGCTAAACGTTCTTCATAGGACAATTGGAACACGAACGAGAGCCTATATTGTAAGTGATATCCATAGGCCTATGCATCCCTTCTAGTCTACTACATTTCCATCTCTGGAAAACGTTTAATTATTGTTATTATTATATTATTTCCTATAACCCCCTCTACACCCCCCTGCTCTACACATTGCTCAGCCTCAAACGTATGAACAAGTGATTTTGATTCAAATCATAGACAATGGACAATCTCCGTTCGCTGGAGAGGTCCGTCCAAACTTGCTCTTTTTAGTTGAATAGAATGCAAATCTTCCAGGATTCCTTCATCATTCTCTGTATGATTCACCCGCTAACCCCCAAACAAACGCATTGAGTCATTCGATAACCACTTGTTGCGTTTTATGGTGCGCATTCAGTAAACGATATCGTAGAATAAATGTTGTGGAAAGGGGGGAAATCATTGTTGGCCTTCGCTGTGTCCGTGACTGACACGTGCGATACGTTAGCCAGGAAGAATTGTCGAGACAAGAAACACGAGAAATTCAGATTGCATTTCATCCGAAAAATGCGCTGACTACAATTTATTGCTGGTGTCGACCCGGGGCCGGGCCTGACAGGGGTGGACGCTGGGCGCTGTTTCGTGCCAACGGGACGAAATGCGCCGATAGTTCTTATTTTCGCCATGGGTTGTGCCTCGACGTAACCCAATCGCGCGCCTTCATAACTCGATGCTGCTGCATTTCTTCAAAATTTCTGACACGAATAATCCTGCCCTTGACTGCGAGCTTAACTGGAAGTGATTCAAGAGCTCGTAGGCGTTGAGTGTGAGTGTTGTTGACACGCTTGATCTCGCCGTGGCCTCACCACAGCGGCTCTGCTTCGGAAATGGCACGCAGCCTGCAGGTTATCAACATTATTAGGAAAACGCCAAGGGGTTGATGGAGGGCAAGATTCTGGTGAGTCACCGATTCCCCGATCTTCGGCGAGTAACACCTCTCCTTGGATTTTGGAAGTGGACAGTTGTCAAGTCGACTGCCATGCGAGTCTCCCGATGACAAGTGGTTTGCCTGAGAGTGAGTTGGGTATATGATTTCGAAAATTATGCAAGTTTTTTGGCATTCGGTTGAATTTAATTCAACTCTGCACCCTGTTAACAAAGAAATGGCATATAATAGGGGGTTAATCAATCAACTAACTGTTGATGGATTTCATTATTATTCAACGGTTACCACCGGATTTGGATGACCACCATCTTAATTGGCAAACTAAATTTCTCCTAGCTTTGGGCTATTCTTTGGATCAAATTGGATGATAATTCCAACGTCTGTTAGCATGCAAGAAATAAGATCAATTCAGATAGGGAATAAGGGCACTATGTATCGAGATTATCCAAGAGCAAAAAAATTGAATTATGTTGAAAGTGATGAATGTTCTCCAAACGTCGAAGTCATGCGCTTAATTACTTTTGCAAGTTGGTGCTCGGATCGAGGGCTGTCATTTGCAAGCGAAATTAAGCGCAGCGAACACTAAGTAAAAGGCGCAAATTTGGCCGAAACCAAGAAATGTTTGCGTTTCTGCCGTTAACCTCGTTTAACGTAATTGCTGAGTAGAATTGAGGCCCCTTGCCTGGCTTAGCTATCGTGGCGCATAATCTCAGCGTCGTAGCCTCACCTATCTGGCTGAGATAAGTTATCTTACGCCGACTTCACCCACAAAGCAAACAAAGTTAACCCAAATCCATTCCGAGTTTTCATTCCCATTTCCGCCGGTTTCGGCACAGCGTTTCCTTATTTTTGCCGGAGTATTTTTTTCTAAAATGCACTTTCTCTGTTTGCCCTGTTTTCTAGACTCCTCTTACGAGAAAGCCTGTGGAGAGCGAAGAGGCAGTGCGCCCATCACACCTGTTCTGGGAGGAAGGAGTAGTGGGGAGTCAACTCCCTCGCGCCTGGTGGTAATTATTCTAATTAATTTTCCTCGTTAAAGTCATAACAATAACAGTTTTGGGAAATGTCCAACTAACTGAGGGCATCGCCTCCTGGGCCTGGAATCCAGACCTGAATGTGGTAACATCATTGCTGTTGGGAAACAAAAACAGTGAAAGTTTGGCAGTTCAGTTGTGTTGAAGAAAATGTATTCCTAGGAAGTGTGCCATAGTTTTTCTTATTAATGCAGTGTCTTAAAATGTATGAACTATTTTTTTTTTCTAAAACATACAAGAATGCTTCTGTCATTGTCAATAACTTGTTGTGAGCTGTCTGTGACAATTCAGAATCGGTTATTTTTTCTTTATTCCACCATGATTTTTCATCATTTTCACTATGTAGTTTTTCCTGAGTCTTGAGGCCACCATTATTTTAAGTCATTTTCTCCATAATAAGCTGACGTATTGATACACAATGGAATACATCAACACAGATAAACTAAACATTGATTCGTGGCTAACAATTAGAATTGAAGTGCATTGCTTAGGATACTTGTCGAAGAAATCTTTTTATATTCCCTCAGAATTTTTTCTCGAAGAAATCCTTCAAGAGTAATCCCCTGAAGAGGACCAAAAGCGTTACAAAACTCGAACGCAAACGGTGCACATATGATGGCGACAGGTCAGCAGTTATTGCACAAGCTACGAAAGTATAGCATTTTTAGGCCGAGTTTTAACGATGTTACTTTGGATTCCAGTCCAAGTTTAGTCCGCCTACGAGCATCTCGGTCGCACGAATCTCTGCTTTGTGGCCAGTCTGCCATGCAAACTATTGATCTAGTGGGCAATGACGTCCGTGTGGAACCTCTGCATGGCTCTGTGCTTGGTCGTGAGCACTGCTTCAGGGTAACCACAAGGGCTGGAACCAAGTATTTCTCTTGCCGAACAGCAGAGGAGAGGGATGGCTGGATAAACGGTATCCGCAGGTCCTTGCATCCCGATCAGCGACAGCTGAGGCACACGGACAACTCGCTGAAGATTTGGATTCTGGAGGCTAAAGGCATCGCTCCAAAGAAGAAATATTTCTGTGAACTATGCCTAGACCGAACATTATATGCCCGCACGTCTTCCAAGCTGAAATCCAACATGTGCTTCTGGGGAGAACACTTCGACTTTGGGTCAGTAGCCTTTACATAGTATTATAACCTGTGAGCTTTTCTGCCATTACTCATGTAGTTCTTGTCCGTTTAGGAATCTCTTAAATGTGCACGAAATACATATTAATTTGTATCGTGAGGCTGACAAGAAGAAGAAGAAAGATAAAAACTTGCTTGTTGGTAAGGCGTTTGGAAATGTCAATTCAATACCAGTTTGTTTGTTTTGGTAACAAATAACTTTGGGCCAGTCTAGATTAGGATATGGGGTTGTGAAAATAAGTGCTACCTACACTATATATTTACATACACACGTTTGCAAACTAGCTGGTACTCGTAGCTTTGTACTCACTATTATTTTGAAAAGTGGGTTGTTCTCGAATTTCATGTTGAAAAACGATAATTGGTTTAATAATTAGTGTTTTGGTTTTAAGGCACAGTATCAATACCTACGAGAGCTGTTGAGGGACGACATCTAGTGGAAAAATGGTATTAATTAACGTTTGTGTTATATAATTGTGGTGTTGTTCCAACTCTTTTTTAACGTCTGATCACTTCTGACTAGGTATTCTATCACACCTGATAATAAAAGCAATGGAAAAGAACTCCCATCACTGAGAATTAAATGTCGGTTTCAAACTGTTGACATCCTTCCTGTAGAAGCATATACAGATTTTCTAAAGGTAATAGTTCCTATCCAAGCACTTAAAACTCCAGTTCCTCTTTAAAACTTTCATTTAATTATGAAATGATTTAAATCATCTTTGTTTATGATATGTGATTTCAGTACTTAAAGTGCGACTATGTAGTTCTGTGTGAAATGTTGGAACCAATAATTAGTGTAAAGGCCAAGGTAATAACTTTTGAACGCAATAAATCCTTTGCTATAAACAAAATATTCAAATTTAATTTATGTGTGCTTGCTTTTATAGGAAGACATTGCTACTGCTTTGATTAATATAATGCAGAAAGAAGGAGTGGCAAACCAGTTTCTGGCTGATATTGTACTTGCTGATATCCACAGGATAGGTATATGTTACCTTCATAATGAGATTTAGATTTCCTATCATTCAGATGCATGTTTTTTTTATTGCTTTTTGTTCTCATTTAAGATGACGAGCATCTGACATTTAGAGGAAACTCATTGGCTACTAAAGCCATGGAGGCTTACATGAAACTTGTGGGGGAACGATACTTGCAAGACACACTTGTTGAGTTCATTAAGTCTATGTTGGAAACCTCTGATGATTGTGAGGTAATCAATATTGAAGATTTTGCAATATTAAAGGCTAATAATACTTGCAATAAATATTTAGGAAATGTTAATTGCGATTTGTTTAACCAATACTGTATCCATTCTTAATGGTGCATCTATTATCCATTTGATCCGTTTTCATTTCCAAAATATTTTTTATTAAAAATACTTCTGAAAACTATGATATACTGAATGTTACTCATGTTATTCGATTGAATATTAAATTGATTTTGTTCTCTTATATAAAAGGTTGATCCATTGAAAGTTGCAAACTCTGCTAATCTTCAACGTCAACAGTCGAATTTATTGATGTATGTAGAGATGGCATGGGTGAAGATAATCAATTCCTACTGCTACTTTCCTGCGTGAGTCCATAGATTAATGCAATGTTCCATAGTATAGCACAATGTTCATCATTGAACGAAAAATAAAATTTGTCCTCAAATTAATGTGTAGAGAACTCCGAGAAGTGTTTTGCATACACCGACAAAGACTGGCCTCTGTTGGAAAGGAAGATCTGAGCGATAACCTGATTAGCGCATCTATCTTCCTGCGATTTCTTTGTCCTGCAATTCTTGCTCCCAGTCTCTTTAACCTAACTCAAGGTATTGTGTTATTCCGATTAGTAAAATTTAATGGCATAGTTTTCGTTTTAATCATCTGATTACCAGTCATTGGTTATCCATGAATGGTGCAAATCTGTTCTCATCACCTTATCTACTTTTAAATCATAGGTTACCCAAACGAAAAAGCGTCGAGAAATTTGACATTAATTGCCAAGACAATTCAAACCCTCGCAAATTTTACTCGGTAAGTTCCAAAAGGAAATTTTCATTTTTATTACTTTTACAACTTTTGTTTTGAATCTTGGCTAGTGCTTAATTTTAATTGCAACGGTTAACCAACAAATTTCCTTGTTTGACAGATTTGTTGGAAAGGAAAATTTCATGGAATTCATGAACGATTTCGTGGAAAGGGAATGGGGGCCGATGAAGACGTTTTTGAAACAAATTTCTGTAAGCAAAATTTGCACTCAAATTTAAAATCAGGATTGAATATTTCCGAGTGTTTTTCTTCTTTTTTCCAAATTATGTATTGAATCATGTATGTGTCTATTAGAGTCCTTCTCCAAAAGACTTTGCTCGGCAGTCCCACCTGGAATTCGACGGTCACATCGATTTAGGAAGGGAGTTATCGGTTCTACATACACTTCTCTCGGAATGCCTTCCCAAGGTTACTTCCAAGGTAACCTAGAGTTTAGATGTCAAATTTGGGACACATTTTTAAAATTGACATAAATGGCCGGAATTAAAAAAAGCTGAGATTTGTTTTTCGGGAGTCTGTTATGTATCTTTGTAATCCAAAATTTTGATTTCGCTTTTAACTCTTGTCATTTCACCACAATAGTTTGTGCAATTTTCTGGTATGAATGACTTTTTTCCAGAATCCATAGAATACGTTATTTTAGTTTGCAAACGCCTAAAATGTCATTACTTAACCAGGTTTATCGCGAAAATGTGGAAGATCTCCACCACCTACTAGATCAAATCAGCGCAATACTCACTGGTCCGTCCACCAACCTTCGCCACCTGAGCGCCCCACCAGACGCAGAGTGTCTGAACTCCCAGAGACGCGGAAGCAACTGCAATCCACTGCCAGACCCACCTCCACCGCGCGCTTCCACTTTGCCAAGGAACGCATTCTTGTCCACACCGAGCAACGACTTCCCAGAGTTTGTTTGCCAGATGTCGAATAACGGTAGACCTGCTTCCAGCCGAGCGGTACAGACCGAACCCCTGCACTTGAGCGAGACAGTGGGAGTACCCGCGCGCCGTTTTGTGAATGGCACCACAGAGTACCTGGATTTGTTGGCCTATGCTGACGATGCCGAACACGCCGAGAATGATACCAACCTACGGGGTAGCAGGAATTCCATCATGGCCTCTTCGGGATACCAATCATTTGCATACAGCCAGTCAAGTTCTCCAGTGGATTCTTCCACCTCTAGAGAGCCACCTCCACCGCTCCCATTGGCATTTTCCAATCCCATGTACCATTTTTCTACTCCTTCTACTGCCAATGCCACTTTCCGAGCCCTAACTCCCACCTCTTCCATGGGAAGCCACAGTTCGCAGGAGGTGGGCGATGGGCGCTCCAGGAACTCCTTTCCACCCTCGGTATCCAGCTCGTACGATGGATCACCTCCCAGCCCACCTATGACTCCACACCTCACCCACTCGTCTTTGCCACTTGAGGCGAGGCCTGCCAGGCATCGTGCCCCCATGGAATTGCCCGACTTGAATCTTCAGGTAACGATGCAGACGGCTGATGAAGTGAGTATTACTCGACTTTTGTATCAGTTTGGAGTTAAAGGAACGGACTTCTCACTCGCAGGATAGTCAATGACAGTTTTGAATTTGACTTTGCTGTATGGCTGCTTTTATATGATCCTTTCAAAGGACAAAATTGATCACTAAATGGCACGATAAAGTGAAGTTACCAAAGTGCAGATCTTTCAAACTTGTCCAAACTGCTTGGTCTCCCTGCTTGTGGCATGCCTGTATCTTTGAATGTTGAATGGTGGCTTCAGTTCACCATTTTCCGATCTCCACGTTTTCATTGGTGATGCATGCTGATGGTCTTAGTATGAGCGAATGATTGAGGAAATGCGGCAAACCATGCACAGTCTACAACTGCAGATGGCAGAGGCGGAACGCAAGATGCAGTTGCAGGAGGTGTCCACCGAGCAAGTGGTGGCCAGGATGAAGGCGGACGAAAAAAAAGCCAAGCGCGAGCAGGAAGAAAAGGACAAGCAAATGAAAGAGATTGTGTCCAGGTAAGATGCTGAAGCAATTACTGCTAGCAAATGTCTAGTACTCCAAAACAAGCCTTTTCAGCAGTGTTGAAAATCCTTTCTCATTTCCAAAACAATTTTTCTAAGTATTTGAAAGTAGCTTGTACCGCTGTGTAGATAAATAACGTAATGTGTTTTTTTTTCTGAAATGACGTTGTTTACATAAGATGCAATTATTTGTAAACAAATAAAGTGCTTTTTATATTGAAACTGCTAACTTATACCTGGCGAAGGAATCTTTTAATTTCTCTGCTTTGTCTTTGGCTCTTTTGACTATATAATGATAAGACTGAAAATTAGTAATCACATAAAAAGTGCACCCAAAAGCTCGTCTCATCAGCCTGTGCTATCGTGCTTAGTGCCGAGTATAAGATTCCACAGGATACTGATGTGGTACCTTTCTGTAACACAGATTGCTATCGGTTGAAGAAGAACTGGAAAAGGAACAGCAGCGCATGCAGTCGGCGCTAGCGCTGAAGGATCGGGTCATCGAGAGCCAGGAGAGAAAAATTCAGGGCTTACACGCTGCCAACACCCAGCTCCACGCTGCGTTGGTGCAACTAAAGGAGCGCTATCAGATGCAAGCACGCAATGGCGTCTCTTCCAAAGCCCTCGCGTTCAACGAGAGTGGCGAATACAAGAGCAGCACTTGCTGATTGACTATGTTTTAATTGACGACAACACTGTAAAACGAACACATTTTAAATAACTGGAAGCAGAATTGTGGGTTTTGTGCTCAAATACCCTGCTGGTACGAAGTAGGAATTGGGACCTAACGGACAGTGCTGCTGTCCTTGGCGTTCCATGTTTTGTACAATTTTATTTGTAATTCCCATCCTGGCTTTCTAAAGGCATTTTTATATAGTTTCTTACCTTATTTTATCTAAGTGCGTCAGGAGCCTGTGTTGCAAAATCAGGAAAACTCATTCTAGTGTCATTTTACGGTGATTTTTCGGACATCAATGCTGTATTTCAGTAGCGTTGATCCCTGGCATATAAGATGTAGACAGTTTTCATCAAAGCAGACCAGATCTTCTCTCCGTGCTGAGCGTGTCAACTGAGATTGATAATTAAAACCTTTGTTTAATCTGTTGAACAAACTGCTACCAGTGCATCCCACCATACAGTCCATAGGAAGTGGGAACTAATAAATTGCATGAATGTAGTGAATTGCCAGTAATGGCTTAGATACTTGTAATGAAATGTATTCAATTGCATGGTTTTAACATGAACAAACGTTTCATCTCATCTGCCCCTTTGGGCCTCCCTCAAAATCCAAGAAAGCTGTGATTGACACAGGTCTCTTTGAGAATCACTTTCCTAGAATGTGACGACAGTATGATTACAGATATCATTATTTTTATCAGGAAATTCCTTTTTAGTGCAGAAGTTGTCTTTTCTTTTAGTGATCTTGTGACGTTGTGAGAGAATGAAAGTACCTCCTCTGTAGCTGACAGTTGCTCATTTCAAGTACAACTCTTAAAAAATTGCTATATTTCTCTTCTACAAAGTATCCATGTACACATGTTCCATTGTACCTCCCTCGGCACATTGCTAGCTGTTTACGTCTAAAAGAATTTCTGAGAATATGTAGGACCCTTTACCTATTCTTATGTGTTAACCAGATCACTTATGCTCTTCCCGAGTCCAATTCACATAGAGGTTCGCCTTGCTGTTAGGGCAATCGGCCATATGTAAAACATATGACCGAAATGCTGTGGCTCGCTGTACTCGGCAATACCCCATTTTCAGTATTTATTTAGGTGGTGCATCATATTTTCTCGTTTCTACTTGTACATAATCGAAAGCACGTGTTTTTTTGTTGTCTTATTTATATATAATACCAGAGATGCATAATTTATTTGATAATTCTTTGTGGACGTGTACATTTTTATAGTGCGATTTTGATCGTTGTCCCTCCAAATAATTATATGCAAAGTATTGTCACATTCACATGTATAATAGATTTGAGAAAGTAAACTACTATCGATTGGATTTTATTTACAATGACTTTTTGTGGTACAAACGCAAGCGCCTACAAGTCATCACATTATGTGCAGGGGAAGATTGTTTTTCCTTCTTTGGTTCCTGGGCCCTAAAACTTCACACAATTGTTTAATATTAGGGGATAGGTTTTGTAAATAATATGGTGAAAATATATAACGGTTCCAAAATATTACGTAAAGAAATGACATAAATTATGACTAAGACTCTAAAACAGGTAACACCTTAAATGTTTTCTTGATTAATAAAAGGCGTGAGCCAAAAGATTACATATTTTTGTTTTAAATACTTATTATACTTGCTAAATTTATTTTTTCCCATAGAATATATTGGTCGTCCTCTAGGTGTGCATTTTATATTTTAAAATTCTAGTTTATTTTACTAAAAAATGGATTTTTTTAACCATATTCCTATATTTTTCCAAGTTTACTCAGTTTTTTTATAAATAAACGGCTAATGGTCATTTCCGAATTATAAAAATAACGCAGACATTTTCTACACGGATAACAATTAATTTAGCAAGTATAACAAGTATTTGAAGAAAAAATGTGGGAATAATTTTATTTATGGCATTCTTTGATTGTGGCCTCACTTCCTTTTACGAAACGTAACGGGATTTGTGGACCGCCCCTATTCGAGGAGGACCTACGAAGCAGACGATTCTTTGCGAGGCTGTGACTACTATGATAGTTTGCTAGTGAAATTGCAAGTACAGTCACGTTTTATAAATGGGAGTTTGTTTACTTTTTAGGAATTGTTTAGTTTTAAGAAGCAGATGCAGAATCCCAAAAAGTCGATTGAACATTGTTTCAAAATGTTTATCTTCGGCAACAACTGTCCAAGGTAAATTTTATATGTTGAAGGTACATGTACATATATATGACGTACCGTTCATCATTGAACGATAGATCAACTGCATGTGTACCGAGTTTGGTGTTTGTTGGATCAGAGCCTACTATATACAGTAGGCTCCGGTTGGATGATCCAACCGATCCGAATTCTACCTAATGATTTTTGGACATTAGAGGCATCACTTGTCGTCCAAATTTAGCTAAGTTTTGTTTCGTTTACCATACATGTAGATGTAAAGGAAAAGAACGAATCGTACAAGCCGCTCTATGAAGGGCATATCGAAACCTCATTTCTTCAAAAATCGCTGCTGACAATCGGATCTGCGGCAATGGCAATAACCAACCCATCTCGTGATGGTACGCTCGAGCGAATTGGTGTTTTTTGACACAATTAGCAGGGTTGTAACCATTTTTAAGCTGTTCACGTGCAGCAATCATGTATTTAAAGATATGGTGGCCGTGTTGGGGGAAACTACTGGCTTTGCTGCTCTGCGTAAAATTCGCGATGGAATGTTGAACCACCCAGAGGGACGCGATATACTCAGGTATAATATGATGTTCTCCTGTTAGAATATATAAATTTCGATTTTGGTGTTTGTTTATTGCATTGTTATTTCATACATTTGTCTTTAGCGAGAGACCTCGCATAAGTTCAGCAACTCTTGATTATGATCACCTCCGATCTTTACCTGAAAACTCACTAGCAGGAGCCTACCTTAAATTCCTCGATGACAATGTTAGTTCTAATTCAGGTAGCTTTTTCTTCCTAAGAATTTTTAGGCTTGCAATTCTCAATTCGACCTGAAATACAAGTACCGGTGCTATATAACCTGCTTTTGACTGATAATTCTCTCAATGAATGCCATGAATGTCTTTAACAATTCATTACATGTATTATTTTTTTATTTAAAAGTAGGACAAGTTGAGAAATGTTTTGGATTAAACCTATGCGATGATGATCTGAATTCTGCCTAACCCCAAATATTTTTAACGACTGTTTCTTAATTATAGAATGTGAGTCCAGACACCAGAAGACCTGTTCATTTTGTTGACGACGACGAACTAGCTTATGTGATTCAGCGCTATAGAGAAGTGCATGATTTGGTTCATGCTGTCTTGGGAATGCCAACAAATATGTTGGGGGAGGTGGCTGTTAAGTGGATTGAAGCCATCCAAACTGGGCTTCCAATGTGTGTGATGGGAGCGCTTTTTGGTCCTATTCGCTTATCTAAAAAGTATACACTTATTTATATATTGAAATTGCGGCAAAGACAGTGCCAAGTCTAATTGTTGGTTTTATAGGCAAAGACAGGTTTATGTTGCATCATATTTGCCATGGGCCATCAAATGTGGCTATCAAAGTGAGCCTCTCATCAACATTTACTTTGAGCGGCATTGGGATGAGCCCATCGATCATCTCAAGTGCAGGTTAAACATTCCTGAACTGAACCAGTTCAGTTAAAGGTGTATGGGTCAGTGGTAAATATATAAATAATGGTAATAACTGATTAAATTATTTGTATATGAAGTCTAATAATTAATATATAATCACCTTAAACATCTTGGAAGTACTGCTTTTTAATAGGAATGGGCGTTTATCAGATGGTTTTAAAAAGAAAAACGTGTCATTTTTGAAGTAACGTTAAGCTTATAAATTGTTTTTAAGCATTGAAAGCAAAATGCACTGAATTTAAAAAATATGCCCACATGTTAATTGCCTAGCGATAGCTTTTTTGCGATAAAATTATTTTAAAATATCTCATGTTTGCCTCCTTTACTGAATGTGTTGGAAAAATCAATTTCTGGGAATTTCTGAGCGACCCTTGTTTAGCATGACGTCAGCTAGTACAGGGTACAAGAAACTTCGATATGCTCTGCTTCGAATGAGTTAATTTGGTTAACAACCTCTAGTTATTCGAAACTTATTATAGTTTAAACTTGATTTCAGTTGAGTTTGGCAGACTTTCAGATATTGTTAGCGTAATAGGCAGAATTAAAATGTACGTTACAATATTAGGTAAGTAGTAAATTGACCAGATAATTGTGAAAGGTTAGGCCTATGTTAGAGGATTCGAACTTCGGCGGTTTGAAGTATGAATTAAATAACGAACCTCGCTAGCCGATTCTAAATAATTGCATTGCAGGTACGTTACTCGCCAATACTAGTGTATTGCATTCCAAACTAAAGATTTTGTGATTATCTTGGAAAGTATTTTTTAAGTTGGTGTTTATCCATAAGTGATGGATCAGTCGGAAATGGAGTCTTCAAAGTCTGCTAGTCCGTGGCAGCTGATGCCAGACTGTGTCATACTGCACATCTTTTCGAACTTGAGTTACGTTGACTTGGTGCATGCGGGACTAGTGTGTAGAAGCTGGCAGCGGGTATCTTATGACGAATTTCTGTGGAAGACCTTGCTGTTTCTTGAATACAAGCTGCCCAGCAGTACAGTTCTGCCACAAGGCAAAGCTTCGTGGCGTAGGGAATTCCGACGGCTCAAATACTGTGTACCTACTGAGGTGTCCGAGGTGCTAGAGAGTCATACCGACCAAGTGCTTCATGTCAGCTTCTCCCATTATGGAGAATCATTTGCGTCCTGTTCGAAGGATGGCAGTGTGAAGGTATGTATTGTTTAGCATGATTCACAATTTTAAGCGTACCCGATCATGAATGGGCCCTATTCCCTTATTTCATTTGAAACTATTGAAAATGTGCACAGATATCCGTTTAGCCAGGCTGCTGATTAACTTATTTCCCAGTTTGCATACATAATTGAACTTTGTTTTCTATGTAAATAGACCTCACATCATCTTTTTTATCATTCTTATTATGTCTTATGACATTCCTATCTCATATGTTTACTAGAAAGTGAAGATAAGATTAAAAATATTACAGGAAAGTAATTTGGACTACTTTGGATTCTCTTCCAAAGAAAACATACAAGAAATTAAATTTTGCAATAATGGTAGTGATCACCAAGATGAAATGGCAAATGTCTCTCCCCCCCTCGCCCTCACTCCCACCAAAAAACCCATTGGTTTAAAAGTTGCTATCTTTAAAATCTTATTTTCTAAAGCCCTAACCATTTTGATGTGTTCTCATTTATACATTGTATGCCCTACATGGTTACATTTATTTGAATAATGGTAAACCAGGCTATTCTTCCAGGTTTGGAACACAAGTCATCCAGTTTCTATTCGATTCAATCACAATATGAGGGAACTCAAGTGGAAATACACACAGTTCTCACAATATAATGAGTCTGACACGCTGTTATTGGTGTCTGGAGTTCTTCCGGAGAGTCGGTCATCGACTGGTGAAATAGCGGTTTTCAGCCTCCTGGAGAGTAAGATATTATGCATAATCTTTATTAGTTCTTTTTTCTAAAATCTACTCTGTGTGACGACATTTTTTCCAACATTACTGCACATGTAGATCGGCCAAATTTCACAATTGTGTGGCTTTATCAATCAAAGGTTTTTTCACCACACTATTTTTGCTTCTGGTTTCAGATAACTTTGCATTGCAGTGCAGAGTTATGAATAAACCTTATGACATATTTGGCACTTGGTATTGCCACAATCATCTGCTCTCCGGAGATCTCTGCGTTAACTGGACGGAGAATTTAGTCTCGAGCTCTATCGTCTGGTTAAACAAAGCCTCTCAGGAGGTCGACCGCGTTTCCAAAGCAGTTATCAAAAAGTTGTATCGATTTTACAATGAAAATGCCAGCTCCATCCGTACAATCATGATAGCCAACTGCCAAGGAGCAAACCAGGTGGATTTTTTGCGGGAAACTTCTGGAGACGATAGTCAGAGCGAAAGTTGTGAAAATGGAGAGCAGCCAAATGGCGATTCAGCAAGCTCGGACTCTTTGGATGAGGTTTTTAACCCGCCGCCTATCGAGTTCATCAGTGATGACGAAAATGAGGTTCTGGATGAAAGAGAAAAGTATCTGATTTTCACAACAGGATCGATAACATACACGCCTCATCAAGTTGGTAGGTGTGATTCAATTGTATTTAACCACTACGTTTTATAAGGAATTCCCATGAAAAATAAAAATTAGTTAAATTAGAAATACACATTTCGAACATACAAACATCTCTATAGTATACCTTTACTGTATCAAATATAGAAACACCATTATTGTCTCGCTATGAAAAGCATGAGGATTATAATATAACTTATTGTATTAAATTCGTTTATTTATAAAGGATTTAAGAAGATCTTGCCATTCCAATTCAATGACAAAATTGATAGAAACTTAAAGGAAAGATTGGAAGAGGAAAGAATAAAGATTGCAGAAAGGGAAAACAGATTGCTGCCAGACAATGAAGACGAACCCCTCCTCAAGTTTGATACCATCGATCACCGGATCGACTTGCATGGGCATATAATCGGAATGGCACTTTCGCCAGATCATAGGTACAGGATTATCTTTCAAACGGAGATTTCATTTTATATCCAAAAATGCACTTTTACTTTTGGTTACATGGTAACGATGATTAAAACCACCCACACTTCTTCGGAGTTTGCTTAAATAATACATTTATTATTTCAAGGTTTTTGTATGTGAACAATCGGCCATGGCCAAAGTACTACCACATAGACAACCCAATGTTTCCACCACCAATTGCTCAGGAAATTGACATTCATGTTATTGACATGCGCACCTTGAAGGAAGTGGGAGTCTTGCTCCGGTCGCATAAGGCCTACACACCCAATGATGAGTGCTTCTTCATCTTTTTAGATGTTTGCAAGGATTATGTAGCAAGGTAAATAAAGTTGTCTACTGCAAATTTTATAGTATAGGATGTCTGAAATTACAACTGTTTCTTCCTGAATAAATGTGTTACATTTGTTCTTTATAGTGGTCTTTCATTGTAATCTCTGTACTTTTAGTGGTGCAGAGGACAAGCATGGCTACGTTTGGGACAGACATTACCACATCTGCCTCGCCAAGCTGCCCCACAATGACGTGGTTAACTCTGTGGCATTTAATCCTCAAAACGAAGAAATGCTGGTGACTGCGAGCGATGATTTCTGCCTCAAAGTGTGGCGCTCGAAGCATTCACTCAGGAAAATGAAGGAACAACTGGAGAAAAGTTAGTAAAACCCTGTCTCCTCCTGCACTGTGATATCTATTGTGAGAAACAATTTTAAAATGTACGGATTGGCTTATTTAAAATAAAAACTAGTAGACACACACATTACAATGCTTCCAGATACAAAGTCTTTGGCTGTGCATTTATGAAATATTTAACTGATCCAGATGTAACAAGTTAGTCTGAGCTGTTAGTTCAGCTAGTTGTTCCTGCTTTGTAAGAAAAATCTGACACAAGCTCAATGGCAGTCATGTTAGGAATTGTTTATTAAGACATTTATTTTGGACACGAACACTAATCAAATCTTCAGCACTCATCATGCACAAACAACTATGCAGTTAAGGCTATTAAATTTGGCCAATCAAGTCCCATCTGACCTCTTTAGCTTGCTTATTGTAATGTCTGATCTCAGTTTATATCAATTCTGTGCAGTTTCTGTACAGTATAAATACATCTTGTAAAACACTGAGCCTTATATACAAATAAGTCATTCAATTTGGCAACCCCTATTAACAAATGTCAAGCTTGACAGATTACTCTCACGTAGGCCCCATTGTTTGCTACAGAGTAAAACTTAATAAGTCGCGGAGAAGTGGTTCAACGAAACTCGTACATGTTATTCCTGAAATTTAAGAATCGCCCTGCCCTGTTGAGGGAGTAGGAGTTTCACCATGATCTGGGTTGCTCTTCTTCTTATGCTCAACATGGCCGTGGCAATGCTCGCATTCGTCATCTGTGTCGGAAGAACTTTCGCCAAATTGATGGGGTTTCTCGTATATGCAGCAGCCTGTAAGAAAGGAAAACCACTTATAACCTATTCATTTAAAACGTCCTCCAACGTTTGTTGCTAGCCTGTTTCGTCATGGAATGTATTTAGCCTTGCCCTAAAGACCAATTTTGGTCATTTCCATTTAAGATGACAATCTATGGTTTTCCACTTGCATCTCCTGTATACAAGTGCAAAATGATGCCGCTACATCAACCAGCGTGTTCTTGTTTAAAACTAGCCGTCCTTTAATTTTTCTAAGGTGCTTAGACTTATGAAACGCCCAGTTATTCTAATATCACGTTAAACTAATCTGCTAGCTCGGGATCACTGCACAGCCCCTATAAATCAGGTAAACCTTTCGTAGAGCCTATATTTACATTTTGACTTTTTCTTGTTCATGTGTTCGTTATCCACTGTGTCACTTGTCCAAACCACTTTTTTCTTTAATTTCGGCTTCCTCAGTTTTAGCCTGAGAGTCGTCACTGGCTCCTTTTATTAAATAAGCAAAATATACGTAACATGAAAATTTAAATAAGATCACCACAACCAGGAAATCGACAAAGTATACCCCTGACAAATTGTAACCTATGTTAAACACGTACCGCTGCCGGCGGTTCGCTGACAGTCACAGATAAATTGGAAGGGCATGCACTTGCTTCCGCCATAATTTCACTTATTCTTGCAGTTAATTATCACAGGATGAAATAAGTTTTGGGAAGACAAATATTATGGGCGAATTCCTTACTACCTGTCCAAATTTTGATAAGCTGGCAGGTGATGCAGCGTGACCAGATATTTGGGGAAAGTTACTGTTTCCGGCTGTTTCGTGTTTGCCGCGAAGATTTGAATGGCGAATGTCATCCCGTTAGGTGAATAAACACGTGTATGTACAGGCGATACCATTTTTAAACAATAAAGGTACAAATATACATGTACCTAGTACAAATGCTATGTGCTGAAATACATCGTGCGAAATAATGCGTGTTTAAAACACGAAACTGCAGTTTTAATATACATTGTGTGCATTGGAATAATATATTTTAAATTATTGCAAAAAAACCAACAACAACCGCAGTGACATATGACAATGTAATTTAGATTAATGTAAACTACAGAATATATTTTCTCTTGGGAGTGGACGAACAAATAAAGTACGAATTTTCAACAGTGTGGAGAAATGCGCGGGAAAGCGATGACGCCCGCTTTCTTTATCAGCTGTTGCCTTTGTTCGCGTTATATCAGATGCTGTTCCGATAAATTTTTCCACGGGTTCGCCAACAATAAGTTGTTTTACGTGATGGTTGGGCAAGCAAAGATATCTCAGTGGTTTACTCCAAATAGGGGAATGTCGAAACGAAGTGCAAACGATTTCGACCCTCGGAACAGCACTAAAGAGGACCAGTCGTGTAAGGTAATTGCCCTCTAGATAATGTACTTATTCAATATTTCTGCATGTCGCCTATGCACGTTTTCTCATGCCATTCTAAAAGAATGATGATGCATGATTTTAGTGAGAATGACACTGATGTAAGCATATTGGCATTCAGAGAATAACGCAGTACGGTACCGTATTGACATTTCTGAAGATACATGTGCATATACAGTATATACAGTAAATCGTTTTCTCATAGAGCACCATTGTCTCAGAAGTGACAAATCTACCACTCTTGCAAAATCTATGGGGTTGTGCCGTTTTTTTCTGAAATAAACTGGACATTTCACTTGATGTGAAATACCACGTGTGCGATATGATGGATGGATATGCAATGAACAGTATTAATGACAGTACATGTACTGATATCCATAGTTTTCAGTTTGTCATTCTACTTTGTCTTTGTGAAGCCTATTTTATTGGGTATGATTTTATACTTAAATAAAGTTATGATTCCGGGAAACTGCTTCACAAGACCTAGAATGGCAATGCATGTTATGTACTGTACATAATCAGCCATTTAACTTATATTTCCATGTGCACAGACCCCTCCAGCGAAGAAAGTGAAATTAGACCCCGAGTTATCCCCAGTACAATTGGAACGGATTGAGGATAATCGTTTGACAGCTTTGATAAAGAGATCCTCTAAAATAGCACCTGCCCTGCACACTAACATCGGGTTGTCCTGGTTCAAGGCCATAGAAGCTGAGTTTTCTAAGCCTTACTTCATGAAGGTAGTTTCACTCTTAATTCTTTTGCAAAATAAAAGGCTTAAAAGCCAGTATCATGATTGCTGAAACATTGTTTACACATGACGTCTTGGAAGTTGCCAATTCATGACATTTTATGTAGGCCTGATTATGAATCTTTGTAACAACGTCTCACCTGGAAGAGGTTGTTTACCTGAATATGTTTCTAAGTTTCATAGCATATTTTGTCGTTTGACTACTTGCCAGTCTTTGCTTCAGTTGGAAATGAGAATAATGTACAGTGAAACCTCCGAATACCGGACACTCGCGGGACCGGACCTTTTGTCCGTTATTTGGAGGGGGGGGGGAGGGGA
>JAQIXS010000350.1:0-51098 GCA_034700785.1 Rossiulus vilnensis | reverse complement strand
GAGACACAAGATGTGAATTAGAAGTTTGATTGAAACGTTTAAATAAGCCCATAGATAAATTTTCTCGTCTCGCTCTCGACACCTCAATTTTAATTGTAAATTAATTAAAACTAACCCCTTTATGGAACACTAAACAAGAAAATGATGGACCCAGCAGAAGGATGGCGTTTATTAAAAGGGACGTCTCTAAAATACATGTATCTATCGGGAATTGCAGAGAAAAAGTAAGAGCTCGAATTTCAATGTTTTTTACAGAATCGAGCTAGGAGATGAAATGTCATTAGCGCCTCTCCCAACTAACCTATAGTTTTTTTGCTCTTATATCTGCCTGAATTGCGTCGCTTTTCCTTCACATCCCAGGAGTCTGTTTCTCCACTCCAAACCACTTCATACATGATATCATTTTCTTCTGGACATCAGTATTTCGCTTGCAGCAACGTTTATACAATGCCATGCGGTGGGCTGATACCAGCTCTGTATCAAGTTGTCATTTGTTACCACTAGCTCTTGTCTACGAGCTACCAAGGGACACCAAAAGGTCGATATTTGGATATTGCAGTTGAACAGACTACAGGTCATGATTCATTTCCTCTATCCGAAAGTTTGGTGTGCATACTTCACCTCAGGCTTACTTCAATCAATGAATTGTCTTATAATTTCTTCTTGCACTCCAATATTCTTCCATCACGTTCCTTTCAACCCTGATAAATTGTATTAATCTATTCTTAAAAAAACACGCGAACAGGTCATGTGCATCAAAGTGCCTGTCTCTGGAAACGAAAGAGCTTAGCAATAAATTTTATGAGAGTTTCGGATTTTTTTAATAACATTGCCAAGGGAGCACCCAAGTCAAGCTATTTTAAAAAATGATGGTAATAACTCATGGATCTAAGAATTAAACATAAGTTCATTCCATTACGTGTGAACAGGTCATGTACATCAAAAGTATTCGTCTAGGGTGTCAGATCTTCATAACAATTTATTTTAAAAATATACATGCTAAATTTACTAGAACCCATAACTTGTGTTGGCTTTTTCCCTATAAAATATTCCCCTATGGAGTTTATGTCCTCAATAAATATTTATCGAAAATACATGTACTTGTAAAGTTACACACAGGAATGCCCAGAAATGTTTCGTGCTGAAACTGGCATGAACTTATGGTGTTATATTTTATGTTATTTACAAAAATATAAACACAGTAATATAGTCTAAGTTCGACTACAATGACATAAAACTAGCACGATCTAGCAAAGTTTCAGAAGTGGAATACAATGCAGATGAACTGAAGTGCACGTTTTCTGAATATTGCCGAAGTTTAAATTTTACTATGTGCTGACCTAGAAAATCTCAATCAAATTTATTCGTTCTTACCAAAATCATGCACTTGAATTCATGAATAATCTCGTGCAAAATAAAGGCCGTGTACCTTACCACCTTTCCAGAAGCCGTTAACTACAGCATCCATAAATTACCAGCAATCGCAACGATTAAATTGAAACCAATCCATTAGAAAATGGATCATGAGGCTGGTTAAAGGGCATTCGGCAAACTAAATATTCGGAGTATTTTCTTTAACAGTCCCTATACAACAGCTACGAGAATAGCTGCCGAGAATATCGAGAAGATTCATACCTGCAAGTAAATTTAAAGTATATGTTAGAAACATCTGGGGCCAAATGTCCCTATCAATTCCACTGCAATGAAGCGCAAACTATAAATTATCCTCAAGGGTTGTTACCCTTCCTTCATGCCTGTTCCTATCCTTCCTTCCCACAAATTATCCCCAAGGAATAGAACCGCCATTTATCACTAACAGAATCGTTTATTTAACACAAACTAAAATATATTACCAACTGAAATATTTTAAAATAAAATACATTTTCCCAAGGTAACTCATATTACTGTCAAATGAGATTTTTTTTTACAAAAGCTTTCCCCCTTCATTACTTTTATTTGAAAATATATGTAAGTTAATAACCCCCCGTAAATGGACAGCTTTCGGGACCTCTAGGTCATAATTTATTTTGAGTTGTATGTACTGGATGCAATATAGGCATTCGAGCACACAATTTTATGCAGGATGTAGTAGGCTAATTATGAGTGATCCTGATTTAAACCTGGATGTTTCGCAGACTTAATTGGAATATGAATTGTTACATGCGGATAAGAACACTAAAATTGGATTACAATTAAGTATGGGGGAATATCGATCGAGTTGAAAACGCTGAAGTTGGAAAATTAGATATTTTCATTTTGTCGCATGTTCATCGATTGTGGGATTAGCCCAACAACTAATAAATGGTAGATTATTATCATTAGGTGATCTAACGAACCCTGCAATTAAGTTTTTTAGTGGTGGATGTCTCCTGTAGAATATATGATTTCCAACACAAAGCAGTGTATATACATGCATACATGTAGTTAAATTAATAATCGTTAAAAATTCGGTAAGTCCTTAGAGGTTACTTACCCTTTCAGAATCCCAAAATATTAAAGTCACGCAAATTAGCATGTATTTTTTGGGGGAAAATGCTCTTTGGTTGCTGCTCTATGCATGTATAAGTGCGTTGATAACGCTGCTCTTCTTTCATCAACTTGATATTGTTACGAATAAGTAAAAAAATGCTTGCTGTCATTGAAGTGATCGTTCCGAACAGACAAAGAGACATGTAGACAGAGGCAATCATAACAAAACATTTTGTGAACGCCAACCTCTCCTTAGTGTGTGCTGAGAATATCCACAAAGTGCACTGTTAAATCTTGATACAAACTGATGAATTGTTTGGAGTGAATTGCGCTCTTGTCACTTGCAAGAAGTATATTCTACTTGTAAAGTACTTTATATGGAGGGAATGCACAATAGTCTACTCGTCTCATCGTCTAATTCTATAATAATGAAAGCAGCGCTGCAGGAAATGTGCATGCATAACCAATAGAAGGAAAATGCAGGCACGTTATTTCCCCCCTTATTAAAGATGAGCACCAAAACTTGTCCAAATTGTATAAAATGTTATTCTGTTGCATTTGATTACTGATCAGATTGATTCCAACTGTTTAAGATGACGACTCATTAGGTCGCAACTTTTGTTCTACATATACTAGGGCTGTCTATAAAGGACGCCCAACATAAAGTAAACTACAGGCACTTTATCCCGATCCCTAGCAAAAATTAAAAATAATTCGTCTGAGGCATTTTATTTACTTCCAATGATCTCTGGAATTGCCAAACTCTTGCACAATACCAAAAAATCATCTGTCCAAATTTGCTGATCTTTACCCCCTCTTACTGTTCGACTCGAAAGGATGCACACTATGCAAAAAAAACTCCCAGATTTTTGCTTCAAATAGTAATTATAATTGCTAAATTTATTTTCCCTAGTGTAGAACTGGTCATCCACTAGGGTGTTAGCTTATCTTTTGAGTTTCAAAATGTTCCATTTATTTGTAATGCCACATGCATATCACTTGCTGCTAGTAGGGTACTGAGTTGAATTGAATTAAGGTTATTCAATTTTGGCCCCTGCAATCACTTCATTGTTTCGAAAAAACATGTTTCAGAAGTGAGTTTTAAAATTTGGGCGTCAACATGGGGAAAAGACTAACATCAATGAGATGCTGCTGCCCTACTTACCGCAAGTGAAAAGTGTTTTGAATGTTTACATGTGTGCCATTCGTGTGACGCATTTGACTTTTTGGAAAAATTTCCACAAAAACACAATTTTTTTAACAAGCTTCCAATTCTGTTTTCGTAATTAAACACCAATAGTGTACAATGTCTGAACTTGTTGTCGTTAGAACGAAATCAGATTATTGATATCTACATGTACATTGTTCACGAAGCTATTCAGTTTTTTCCCTCTCCTTAAAAGTTAAATTTTTTGGTGCCTGGTAATTTATGGTTTGACACAATTCAATTATCCAATTTTTGACTTTCTCCCCCAACCCCCCTCAGAACGTCGTACGTCGTTTGAGGACGGCCCTTGACTGTATAACGCAACCATTAGTGAGTCACCAGAATACGATTTCATATAACATTTAATCGTAAGGAAATGCCATCACCTATTCATGCAGAAATAAAATCCCAGCCCTTGCATGACACCAAACAGATTTCTACTGTCCGATGCATTCACTTTCGGCCTAAACGTCAAATTACTATACATTGCTAGTTTAATGAGATGTAATTTTCATTCGCTGTGACCTTTACACCGTGTATTTGACATTGCACTGTGAACTCGCTCTCTAAATTATCGCGAAGTAATTGCAGAATTTATAATTTTATAGCAAAATATGATCAAATTAGTCGAGACATATACACCGTGCCTGCTGATTATTAATTGAACTTTTCAATTTTGCATTTTCGAATGTTAATCCTTTAATTAGTATTCTGTATTATGCGCTCGTAAGCCCATGTTCAAACATTTAATAAGCTGCATGCCTATCATACAGTACACTGTAGTTCACTCGCAGTGAGCTTGTTAAATATTGCAATTGTTTCGCCTTAAAACCTAAGTTCGCAAACACCGTATGCGTATACAATATTAGTTGGACGTCAATCGCGTCCATATCTAACGAGATACAACGAGATTAAAACAAGTCATATTCAACATTAACAATTCTACATTAACAAAAAACAACCCCAGGCAATGTAAAGTGAAAAAATAATGCAAGCAAACTTCATTTACTCCTTATATGCTGACCTGTTTTCAGCTCTCAATTCATATTGCATAAAGTAAAGCAATATATTCCAAACAGTGTATGGCCAAGCATGCAAATAGTCGCAAGAATTTACAAATTTAAGTGTGCCAGTGAGAATGTGAGATGCTGTAGAATTGGATGCTGTTTTGGTTATTTATAAATCTAAATAGCCACAGCGTGCAATTCTATGGATATTTCACTGGTAGTCTAGTAATACATATGTCCGATGCATATCCATGCGCACGGAACTACCAAAGCGTACACAAGCCACTCTTAAATATCATGTAGTTTCTCCCCCAAATGTTTCGAAATCTATTTGGTACAGCAATAAATGTACGAAGTGTCATGGACAGCTGCGCCCTGCAAGGCAAATATGAGTTTTACTTATAAGAGAAAAAAAAACCGAAATTGATCCGTGGTGATATTTGCGATTGCGGCTGTCACCACGAACGCAACAATAATGTGTGAAATCATAATGGCCAGATGCTGACATTTATACCAGTCGCATTTTCTGATGTGTTGATAGCTTAAGTTTGTTTTACAATTGCAAAGGGCGTGTAAAATTACATAACAATAATACAGAATGGTTTTGAGAATTACAAAATTTTGATTAACAAATGTTTACTCATAATGAGTAAAATAATTCAAAGTATTAGTCAATTGATTGATGGGAGCTCTGCTGATTTCTGGATCTCTGAAAATTCATCGATCTCACCGTGTAAGAGTAATTCTTTGGTAAATTTGATTGGT
The DNA here is from genome assembly GCA_034700785.1 of Rossiulus vilnensis. Taxonomy (NCBI): domain Eukaryota; kingdom Metazoa; phylum Arthropoda; class Diplopoda; order Julida; family Julidae; genus Rossiulus; species Rossiulus vilnensis. The sequence continues at coordinate 45,650 of JAQIXS010000350.1, read as the reverse complement.
ATCTACAATACGTCATTTATGTTCACTATGTATTTCTAACTACTTTAGTTTGTCAACAAACCTTTAATTCATAAGAAAATACATGAGAGGTGCTTATGTGCAAAAGAATCATGGACATTTAACCTTTAAAAATGTAAGATAAACCATATTTAACATAAATTAAGGACCATCAATGTTGCCCGACAAAAAAAATCGAACTTTATGTAAGCGGATATGATTGCAAAATTTTCTACGAATTGTGCTTTCAATAATGTCATTATATTGCCATATTGCATTACATAAAGGCTTTGTAAAATTATACAAAGCATGTGCCAAACAGCATTGCAAGATAATGGATTATCAGAACGCTTAAAACACGAGCTATTTACTTACAGAGATTCACTAGGCTCAGGCTGCTGAAATGCCTTGGGGTCCTAAACGTTAAGTGCGTCTAAATAATACGCTGCCATCAGCAAAGACCATCAAGATGAAGTTGCTGTCGACGGGGCATTCATAAATATTTCAGGCCATTACGCAGCAAGGGGCCCAAAGCATGTCTTGGAAGTTCATTTTCTACATGCATGTGTTTGTAATAGATGGAGATGAATTAGCAATTAACAGCGCACGGTAAATTACGTTAGTTCATTAAGCTTCCAGAAAATTCAATTAGGCAAGCAATATCCCTGAAATTAGGTTTTACATTAGCTATTAGAGCCTGCAAGATTTGTGTTCAATGTTCAATAGCAGGCATGCCATCAATGCAATATCGGTAAACAACTCCAGCTGATGATAACCCACAACAAGTAAACGCCTAGAGAAAACGTACTTTCAACATGACATCATACGGCAGGAAAACATTGCGTAAAATCCCCCCTGAAGCCTGCCTAACCAAGGAAACCAGGTCTTTAGAACTATTTTCTGCACTTTGGCCTATTTCCAAGCAAGGTGGATTTCATCACCAGCCAACAAACATCTTATATACATTCATAATGAAGTGTATCGCCGTTGGTTTTCGTACATGTATATGGATTGACAAGGCCAACGAAAGGAAATGCATGTAATACTAATACTGTAGCAGCTCTAGTTTTGTTGTTCTAATTACTGCTTAAATTAATCAGAATGAAACGAATAGTAAATAACAATTACAGTATGAGATGAATTAATATTTAATTACATTAACAATTAATTTAAGTGCATGTATATGAGGAAATTAACAATAGATTAACAAATCTGTACATGTGATTTACCATACCTTGGCATCCCGAGATAAATTGGCAACAACTGATAAAGAAAGAGTGGTGCTACAAAATGATCAATCAATGAAGCCTTCACAAGAGATGTACCTTTGAATCCGTTTTGTAAACGTTAATTAAAACGTCAACGTTTCAATTAATAATCACATAATTCGGCGTAATTGGAAAAACAATGAAATATTAAAGCTATAAAGGAGGAGAACAGAGTGATCAGTGATTAAATACATGCATATTAAATGCCTATGGATCCTCATTTTTTATTTTGCTGGAAGGACGATTTTCTAACATAACACCAAAGCTTTGTAAAAATATATTAAACATTAATTTTCAGGAAACAACTATATATTGTTTTCGATTAAGTATAATATCATTACTGAAGTCTGTAAACTAACCGTAATTCTCATTCAATGGCTATAAATGTTATAATTTTCAAGCAGATCAACCGAGAATATTTACCGCAGGCACTTCAGAACGTTTCATAAATGTCCGAATCTCTCCAACAAGTACAATTTAAAGTCTAAAGAAAATGTTCATAATGAAATACTTTAAGCAGGCTGCAGGAATAAATTGTCGGCTCCAGAATTGCTGTTTAAAAAAAACAAGAAAACGTCAGAAACTTTTGCTAAAATAAGTAGGTGTTGGGACCTGGAGGGAGGAGGAAATAAACTCCTTACACGCACCCAATGTAGACGATTACCATCTCGTCTGAGTGGTCACCCATTCGCTTAATTGGATCTCTAATCGTATAGGGGCACCCTTTGAAATTGGAAGTGCATTCCAATGTCGAATAGCACGTACAATTTAAAAAAAAAACAGGACCAATAGTATGGATCCGAATGTGTTAAATTCCTATTCCCAAAATAGAATATAAAAAGAAAGACGTCGGAGCTATTAATACGTATGATCAGGGCGCCCCCTAGGATCGTTCCCTGACCTTGCAGGGAAATTCGTATTTCACATTTAGACTCCCATAAATCTCGTTTGAAAACGTCAAGGTCTATTGCTGACGTCTCCATTGAAATACTGAACGTTTTTTTCTTCGCAAAATGAATTTTATTTGAACACCCTGTACCTTCGTGCGCAGTGGGTGTTGGTAGCGACGTTGCGCGCTCTGACTAACCCGTGTGTAAAGCAGGGCTAGCAACCTGAGCCTGAAACCGTAAAAGGAATGCAGCTCTGGTGAGGCCACAGCAAACTTCGTCTTGCCAACTGAGAATACTACAAGAAGGGCTGAATAGATGCAAGTTTTCCCGCATTGCATACTTTCTGCGCTGGGAAAGCACTTTATGAACATTAAGAAAGGTCAATCGAAGCTTTAGTTGATAATATATTGTGCAGTGCTTTCGGTTTGGGTGTATTTTTTTAACGATAAACACAATCAATGGATGCTGAAATTCGTTTAAGGCTTTTACATATAAAGCTCTTCGTGTGCAGCTAAAAGCTAGACATTTTTATTGCAAAACAAGTCCGGTGAGAGTGCCACTCCAGCGGCTGCGAACCAGGAAGGCTTAAGGGAAATTTCCCTAGCTCATCCGTGACAAAATGAAGTTCACAGCAAACAGCAATTTGAGAGCAGTTTTTTTATTAAACTTACAGTATATTGAAAAGTTTGTCACCACAGCCAGAGGCTCGGTCCAGTTGAGGTTCCAGCAAAATTGCGCTGGCGATGAAACGAACGTGTGTGTGGACGGTTGTTTAATGCAGAAAGAAGCTGGCAACTACACCAAATATGGCAGTCACTACGTAGTCAACTGTGAATGCTGATTGATGTATGGCTCAGTGGCTAAAACGAGTTCTTGGTCTCCCATATCAGCCCTGACGAAAATGGTGTCACTGTCGCTTTCTGTTTACATTTTGAAAATACACAGCCACGGGCCAAGCATACTGCAATTACCTACTACACGTGTTTGTTTCGTATCTTCCTATAATTTATCTGAAACCCACATTTCATTTGACTGCTGAAGTATTGATGGTAATTTATGAGCAAGTTGCAGTGAACTTTCGATCTCGTATAGGCCTAAGACAAGCACTATATACATGTAGCACTATACTGAGCCACGAGTAAGTGCAGTCTCATAATTTTATAAAATGCCACTTGAATAAATATAGTTCCGTTTAATAATGAAATACCGGATATTCCCTAAACTAATTAGGCGCCAGCCAAGTGACTAAATCTTGGAAGTTGTTGGCAAAGTGAATAAATCGTGAATAATAAAGTACATATTTAAAAAATCAATGCCAATTACGCCTACATGTTCAAACAGATTTATAATTTTATCTTTGTTAAGTTCGACCCAAAAGGATGCCCACCATTCCAAAAAGTATTCTTCAAATACTTCCTATAATTGCTAACTTTATTTTTTCCTGTCTAGATCTAGAATAATTTCTAAGTGATTGTCCACTAACGTCTTAGTTACGTGTTTTATAAATTGAAAATGTCTCATTCTTGTCCCAATTTTCAAAAAAATGCCAATCTTCTTTCCAATGCCAATCTTCGAAAGTTTAAACTTTGTTTATTTATTTTTAATTTAACGGGACATTTTTAAAGTATAAAAAATAACTTAGACCCTAGTGGACAACAAGAACAAATAAATTTACCACTTATCATGAGTACATGAAGCAAAAAATGTGTATTTTTTGTGTGGTGGGCATCCTTTTGGGTCGGCCTTAAATATAGCGAAATAACACAGATTGCAGAAGTTGTGGCTAATGGTTTGCTTTAAGTTTTGTAAATGGGATTTTTCATAGCGCTTTCGTGCTTGTCAACATTTCATAGTCGTGTATTCTTTAATGATGGTATCTTAATTACATGAATAAGTGAAATTACTTTTTCTTTTAATCGCATTCTTGTTCTTGGATATCACCGACGAGCAGGTGATCTTGCGAAAGACGCGAATTAACAATCTGCATGTGGGAAAAAATGCTGAAAATCAGAAAAGAAGACCTTCATTTTTGGCAAACGTTTACAAATAAGCTACTTTAAAGAAGCGCTGCACGTGAAGCTTGTGAGGATGGAGTGGGAAGGTCGATTTCAGTTGCCCAAAAATAGCTAGGCCTAGGTTAGCCTTTTTAGAAGGACACGGAAGTAGGAGGTGGGGGATGCTCTGTGCTTAGCAAAACAGATACATACATAACATCGCGCCGCTAAGACAGGCAGGGATAAGTAGTGCGAGTCAATTTCCGAATTTGCAAACCATATCGTAATTTGCGCTTCAAAATGACATGGAAGTTGGGCAACATGCTGGACCTGGGCTACACTACTCCTTCCCGGTAAGTTTTGCTATTGTTTGACGCCGGACCCGATTATTTGGAGCACATATTCTTGTCGCCCTGCTTTGTGCTGAAATTGCATCGATGGGAGATATTGGATAGGTAGGCTAAGTTGTGAACAGAGCCAAAAACTGATGTTATATATAGTCAAATTGAGACTTACCGACGGTTTAACTCGACTCTCTTGTTGAATGACAGAATTGGGGACTGACTGCCATTAAATTTAGAGATTGCAATAGTCTGGAGCAAGTTTGGACAAAAAATGGACAGTTAGAGATGTTGGAGAGTGGTTAAATAAAAGCAAGAACGTTAATAATTTCTATTTTATATTCAGACGGAGGTGTGAAAATGCCTTCAGAACGCTTAAAATTGAGAACTTTTAACTAATTTGAATACCCACTTATGATTGTTTTATTGCAAGTATTGAACAGCCTTTCTTGAAAAGTAAAATTAAATTTGATTATTTAAAGTTAGAAGCAAGTTCGCATTTAATTAAGAGTATGTTATATATGCCATCAACTTTAAGATTTCTTCGTTAAAAAGTTGATGCTCACATTCTTGAGACAAGCTGTTTGAGATTAGTTCATGTTCATCCCAAATTACACGTAGGTTTAAACTATACATTTGAAATAAGTAACATGGAAGTGGACCAGTCATTTGTTTGATCAAATGCAACAAAAACAGCAAATCTAACAACTGTACATGTCTTGAACTTTATTATAATATCGTTTACGTGATTGGAATTTTCAATAAAATTTAAAATATCGTAAGAAAATCAAAAATAGCAGAATGTCGTTTCGTTCCAAACAAATATCGCACCAAGTGATGTTCGTGAACTAATGTACATTAGCGCGACATCCTGTACAGCACATCGCATAGCTCATGTTCTTTATTAGCTCATAGATAGAAAATGACGAATACCATCACAGTGTCAAAGCAATAATCATCTGAGAAAAATACCAGAACTACCGCGCCTATCCAGCTTTAATATGTCAAAACCAATGATGCACAAAGAAGCATCAGTGCAGATACAGTATCCGGTCAATTCGATAGTATTAGAGCTTCGAAATATTTTAAAAACTGCGATAGGAGAGTATCCAGAACTGATTTTAATTTAAAAAGTTTTCAGTTTAGTAATTTCGAGTCGAAATTAAAGCTGCTTTTCCAATGTTGAAGTTAGAAATTGCATAATATGTTGGAAAAATTTGATTTCTGTTTATAACACTTTCTAGGAGCTTACCTAAATAATGAAATATTCACGAACGTGTCTAGACACCATAGAAATTTCATAAATCTCCCTCAAAGCTCTCACAAGGCACATCTGTCACGAGAAGCTATGGAAATTGTGCCCATCTACACGCCCATCAGCGCAAAATAGACCACTGCGATTTAGATATAATTGAATTCAAGATGGAAAAATAAATCTTACCATCAGTGTTAAGAATGTAAAGTCGCATTACTGACATTCAAATCCAATGCATGTAGCTGGACTGTTTAGCAATACCTGAAAATTGTAGATAACCAGGCTTTACTGAAAGTTCAAAATAACTTTTCTGAGCCCTTGGGAACATTTCCTAAAGCGATGATATAACAGCTATTTTTTAAGACGACAAATTTAACCTGGCATTTCGTCAAGGCCATCCTTGAACCTTTAGGAATTTGCAATGCCAAAACAGATCAACGCTGGCATAAGGTATTCATTTCTTTTAAATGCACATTATTAATCTTCATTAAGACCGCAGAACAAACTGACTAGATTACCCACTGTAATTTGTGAATAAGGCATTACTTGAGTTTTATATTATCCTATGATAAAATAAAAAACTGACTGAACATCAGTAATAAAAGTCATTCTCAATGAAAGAAGTAATTTACTTAAATTGAATCATTTAAGATAAACCGTTCAAACGTTTGAGTGATCAATTGCAAAGATATGACTAATAAGTAACAAATCAATGATTTCATATCTGCACCAGAAAGAATTAAAAATGCGCGTTATAAATTCAGTGCCAAAGATACAGACATTTGTGCAGATGTTGAAATGTATCATGCATGGTATGGTTTTAGGTGTTTCTTGCAAAATACCATCAATAATGTTATTGGAATTGTACCAATATGGGATTTCCATGTCTCCAGACTTGGTAGCGCCCCACAAAGCTTCATAGACGGATACATTTATACTGAGTAGCAATAAACTATACGGTCGAAGTATTAACAGTTTTACAACTGTATAATCAGCTGGATAGATACCATTTCAAAAGGAATCCAGAGCAGCGCTTCGAGTTTCAGATCCGCGTACACAATATTGGCTATGGTCAAAATAGGTTAGGTTTGCAACGCTCTATTTTTTTCTATTTTTACATATACTTCTAATCGTTTAAAACTGATGTTTCAGCACAGTCTAGCTTGTTTACAGAGTTTTAAGAAGTTCGTTCGTCAAGTAATTTTTTTCGGAAATCCTTAATATTAAGTTTATCTAGAGGCTTAAGGAAAGCGATAAATTATAACGTTACCAGTTATAGTTTGGGCAACATATTAAAAATGCCTCAATTTTTTCGGTTGACGCATCTGCTAATTCCTTGTCATATAGTTTTCAGAAATCTTGTTTGACTTGACGGTTTTGCTGTTATCAATCGCCTCAATTAAGATTAAATCAGATCTTATTTCAACGTTTAGTTAAATCAAAATTTAACTGCGTACATAATTCACGGAATTTAAAAATCCTCAAACCAGAAAGAATATTTTGTTGTCCATTTACTTGCTAATAATGAATCTCAATGAGTATTTTTATCATTAAATACAATTATATCATAGAATCGGATATTTTTAAATATATCAATTTATATACAGGTATTATGAACATAAATTTTCAACAATATTTATCACAATTAAATATATTTATATAAGCTAAAACTATATTGAATAATAGTATTACAGAATATATTGTAGAGTAATATTACAATGTGGATACATTTTTGAATTATCAATAAAATAATCGAAAACTGCCAGAAATTTAACCTACCACAAATCTATTTGCACAAGATACGATTCCCCTTTCACCAAGCATAAATGGGGACACCGTGTATTTCACTAATTATAGTATCTATTTATGGAATTTGATGCTATCTTTGCCCTCAGACGTCTCCATTTCTCCTGAACTATATAGTGATAGCTAATTCAACCAGCCTTTATTCTCATTTCAGATTCTACCCCTCCAGCTTCTACTACCCTGTCCTCTCGGATATGGAACTAAACTATCCTTTCAGGGTACGGTCCCCGCTGGCGCTAGCAGGTAAGATACAGTAATACCCGTAAAATGTGAAATGTAAAAACCGAAAATCATCTGCATCCTCCTATACTAGCATATTTTTACTGACAACTCAATTTTTATATGTATAATTTTTTCGTTACTTTTCCCTTTAAATCGTCATTTTACTCCATTTTACTCCAGCCCAACTCCAGTTTTACCTCAAATAGAAGTTATTTTCTAGTCTTTTCAAATGAAATGTTCATCAAATGCAAAAGTACATATGTTTTAAATCATGATATAATGCTTAACATTTAAAAAAATACTGCCGTTATAAACGATGCATCTACTGTATGTAAAATAATTGTTTACTTTTCCTTAGGTAACACTTTTTTAAATTATTGTTCACAAGACTTCCTATTCTCATTAAAATATTTTTAAAGAAGTTTATCTTAGGAAAAATAGTTCGATGTTTATTAATTATTCAAAACTGTTTAAATTGTTGAAATTTTAATATTAAAAGATTTTTGAAACACTTATGTTATCGTAAGCTAAAAATTGCACTATTTCAAATATGGCGGTTTGGGCTGATTGAACTGAATACATATATATATACACAGTGTATGTCACATAGGGACACGAAACAAAAACAATCTTGTTCGATTAAATGGATCGATTAGTCAGCAAACATGAAGGACACGGATGCATTCACTGATTACCCTCCTATAGGCGCAGTCAGTCCGTTGAAATGCCGAACAAATGCTTATAATCAAATGTAAATAATAATCTCATAGCCTGGCTGAACTGTGCAAACTCAATGAGTTATATAGAAAATATAAAATAATTCATAAAGAATGCATTGCACTTGCTCCTTTGATCTGCAAACTCGATGAGCACGGATGCACTGCGTGATTGCCGTTTTAGTCACACTCTGTTTTGACATGCGATACTTTTATTCCAATGTAAATAACATTTAAAGGTTGGAAAAATTCTTCCGTGTAAAAAAACAACAAGATGAAGCACTAGCTTTAAATGCGTGTGAATTGAAAATGGAAATTTGCCAAAACAAAAACGTGCGATTGTCTGCACAGGGAGGCGTTACGTAGCTATCAACAGGAAATTCAAATAAGTCCAAATTGCATATGAATTTTTGGGCGATTTCGTATGCAAATATACGTTAAGAAAAGCATTTGCTATTTTTAGTTGTAACAGAAGGGTCGTTACGCATTCAGCAAGCGTATTTATAGAGGAATTGGAGCTCATCCATTTCCAATCCATTCCAATTCCATCATATTGCAATATGTGAAGGAAATTTACATATAGCAAATTGCATTGGCGAAAATCCATGGATCCATTAATAGGCCTACACGAAGAGTATAAATACATTTTTCTGTTAAAAAAATTGGATAAATTAGCATATTTATGAACGGCAAATACAGAAAATGTATTAAAATTACTTCGGCAGTATTACTTTATTACAAAAGTGGTGTCTAAATTCCATAAGCATGGCAAAACATTATTCATTAAGTTATATTTCAGAAAACTTTCTTGCCCTTTTAATTAAGAATTGAAGTTCATGTTGAAACACAAAAATTACATGTAATCATGAAAGCATTCCACTTTTCGTCATGTTAAAATAATGTTTCAGACATGTCGGGAATGTGATTATTTGGAAAATGTGACGCAAATGAAGTCTTTAAAATAATGGAAGCAAATCTTTGATGTTTAATTAGTAATGCAACACATCTTAATGATGTTGAATATTATAATAGGGAACCTAAAAATTGCGGGGGAGAAACCGCGCATGTCATTTTCAAAGTTGGTCTACTTACGAAACGTTTTAAGGATTTGTACGTTACTTTTAAGAAGTGTAGGCACATGACAAAGTGTGAACATTTAAGATCCCAGAATAACCCGCACGCCTGTACGATTAAATGAAATTCCCACGTTCGACTTTCAGTCGTTTTCACGGAACACATTAAAATAAGAACAAATTTATATGGGAAGAACAGCTGTCGGATTTTCACGATTTCCAATAAATCTACCAAAGAAACTGGGGAGAAAAACCATAAGTTATTCCAGTCATTAAATACAGTATTTTTCTGAAATATTGTTTGAAAACTTTCCTAAAAAGCCTTTTTAATTACCTGAACAAAAGTCGAAGTCAACACAATAAAAAAGATAGAAGACAAAAAGTACTTAAAATTAAACAATTTAAAAAACACCGTTTGTGATATTCCTAGGACATATCGACGTTCGGGATATATCGGGTTTCAATTTAAAAAACGTTAACACTGTACAATATAAATGGATTATAAATGGTGAAAAATTTATCAAGGAATTCAACAAAAAATAATTAATTGACAAAATATTTTTGGTTTTATGTTGCAGTTAAAATGCAACGTAACATAAAATAAAATATTTTGTTTGTTAATCAAACTGAAATAACTAACCAGGCAAGAGTTACACCACCACTAAAATTACATAAAAGTCAAAATTGGCTCCTGATGAGTCACTGCACGTGAGACGAAACGCGTAGTGCCCTAACTCGTGCAAATTCTGGTTGAGTATGTTTTAATTTTAGAACTTATTGATTTTTTTGAAAAATAAGATGATGTTGTTCGGAAAATATCCACCCACATACGTGATATATACATTTTCCACTATCGCCGCAGTTTTTATATTTATTTAAAACTGGATTGACGTCAGAGGAACTTGAGCCTCGCTTTCTAATTTAGTTTTTGCAAAACCAGCTCTTAAATGATTGGTTGAATGGTTGCTAACGTGTTGAAATCCGCTTACACATGCTTAAATTATGCATTAAAATTTCAAAAATAAAACGAGGCATCGCTCAATTCAAGTGCCAAAAAGCATCGATGACGCTCAAGTTAAACTTAAGAATGTTTAAAGTGTAGTATTTCAATAACAATCCCCCAAATTTTCGAAATTCTAACGCTTCCCAAAATAGCACAACAAACATCAAAATGGGAAAGAAGCAACATCAGGAGGGTTTCACAAATCTGTGGTAGTTTTCTACAAAGTAGTTTAAATTTAATGAGCTATTCTATGACCTTTCTGCAACAATAACATTTGCTCAGATTTTCTCAGAATAGACGTCAAAGGAAATACCAAAACAAGAAATGACTGATAATGCAAGCAACCTATATACGTAGTTTTTGACAAATGTTGTTAAAAACAATTCACACGCTAGATCAAACAATCCACAGAGAATGTACTCATACCATGACCTCAATTGGTAGATTCAAATAACGTTCAAGAAAAACTTAAATAAAGACAAATTTCCTAATTTTTTGTGTGGCACTCGCAGTCACGTGAAAATACTAAAGCATGATGCATTATGAATTTTACATCCGCAAATTAAGTGGGATTTATGAATTCTATACTTATGCAGTTGTAGACGCCAGATTACTGCATAAACGAACATACAATTTATTTCTGCTTAGAATTTTATTCCTTAACATCAAATGCCTCTTTATACACGCTAAATTACATCACATTCATATAAAAAATGGTGCAATTACTGTTTAACCCTCTTCAAGACTTGAATGCGTTAGTTTACGAGTTTGGAAATGCTATATCAGAGACGTTTTTTTTAAAAAAATATATCCCCATCAGTAGAATTTACTTGACTTTGTATTCATCTATTTCCTAATAGGCTAGTCTATTTAGTATTATTATACATCGTCATTCTCATAAAAAGCAGCATCATTGTGCATACAATTTAATTTTAGATGCATTCATTTTCAACAATGCTTTTTATTTGAACCAAATAATTCAATTTAATGGAACAATTGTTTGATCTGTTTTGCCTAAAATGTGCTCATACGATGTAAAGTATGAATATTGGAACTTCTCAGGGCATGATGGCGCCAAGAGATTTACGGTGATTTGCAGTATTTATTTTTGCAAACAATAATTGCATGGAGTTTGACTTTTATGTTTGCATGGCAAATTAAAACGCTGGGTCCTTAGGCCTATTTAAACAAATTTTCTGATTACGAAAAAACGTGGAGGTTAGGCATCGTTAACAGAAGCTTAGAAACTCGTGAACATGATAACCACAATTCACATTTAAAATTCTTACTTCAAATATTTGCACCATTTAAAAATCTATCAAAGCCATTGTATACTTAGTATAATTCAGCAATATTGCTGTTTGTGGAGCATTTGTTTAAATTCCTCAGAACCTTTCACCATTTTAATCATCAACGGAATTGCAAATCGAACTTCCGATCTACTAATCAATTCTTATCAAATAATTTAAATTAAAATTTTAGAACGTGAATGACTACTATTAAGCTTTAGGTTTCCTGGAGTGCATTATGATTGCCAATAACGTCAAGTAAAAATTCACATAAAGCTTAATAGCTTACTTCATTTTTTTCACGTTCAATATTTTTTGGCAATTTTGAAAGAGGCGTGACAGATAACGGCTAACGTAATTTTTGGAAATTTTCATTTCATTTTCACTGGATTGGCCTTATTTCCATGACAACAAATCCATAAACAGGGCTTATAGATTTCTTCCCTACCATCACCCAAATAGCTTCTTTGCTAATGTGATTTAATAAATTCTACACAAACGGATTTATGTAGTATAGCAGGAGGACGACAACATGCATTTGAAAATGCTAAGAGCATGCTAAAAACCTACCGAACATTTAAATAGATGATTACCAAATATCAGGGAAGATATAAATCACTATATCTACTCATATTTAGTGCTTATTCCACTATACATATATTCGCTGCCTTGGGCAGGTAAAATCGACGTTTACGTCTAAAATCTTTCGTATTGATTCATAAGCGAGCTTTTTTCGGCTTGCAAAAAATGGCGTATTCAAAAATCGATATAGTTTAACAACAAAACACTTAAAATGTTTATTTATTGAAAATTACGCCCAAATCTACAATCAAGAAAGTTTGTCTGGGCGTCGAATAAATATTTTCATTGATTTCGTTTACACACCGTTAATCATATTTCGTATTCGCATACCTCCGTTTTATGACAAAAAATCGACAATTCTATTTAAGCTACCCCCACCCCAATCGAGTGAATGTGTTTTGAAGTTGTGCCACACAAAGCTTGTGGTCCAAACCCCATGCATTTCCGCTAACCACTAAACCAAGTGTAAAGTGAAGCTGTTTCCTAAAGGTAATTATTCAACGAGTTCAATCTCCATTCCAATTTTGCAGGTTTTCCATCAACCTTCAGAAGGGCGTTGCCAAGAAGCTTGCGTCCGTGGTATTCCACTTCAACCCCCGCTTTCTGGAGGGACCCGTGGTGGTACGAAATTCCCGCATTGAGGGACTTTGGGGGAAGGAGGAGCGCACCCTTGATTCGCCAGAGCTACCTTTCGCCCATAAAGCGGACTTTTGTATGGTCATCACACCCGATCAGAAGGGGTATCAGGTAAATATCACCCGATTTCATGCAAAGTTGATAAATGAAGGGCGTCAAATCATAAGGTCGTAAGTGTCCGCCCCCAAAATTCGTTTATTATTTAGCTTAATACATTGTAGAGGCCATTCCCCACCTGCTATAGTGGTGGGGAAGTAATTTGAAGACCGCTAGGCCTAATGTGAAACATCAGTATGTAGAAGTCAATACCTGACTATTTCTTAATTGGATGGAAAGAGCAGAAAAACATCTGAACACCAAAAACTGCAGATACCAAGACATACAAATACTTGAAAAACGTAGCATTTTACAAAAAAAAATGTTTAGACATTTTTCCTAAGTAGGTGGGGGAAGTAGAATGGCATAGTGGTTGGTAGCTATGCCATTCTACTTCCCTTCTGCTTTGTTTTCGTAATTAAACGTCAATATGTACATTTGGGCGTATGTTTGAGCGAAATCAAATCATTGCTATGTATATGTTTCACGAAACTATTCAGTTTTTTCATTCTCCAGAAAAGGTGATTATTTTAGCACTTTAACACGTTATGGTTTGGCACCCTTCGAACACGCCGGTAGTTATAAGACCAATGACGTATGGCTGCAATTGCTAGACAAAATGCAATTACTACGTTAGTCCTGGGATATTATCTTCCGATGCGCAGTGAGATATTGTGACTGCGATATCACTATGTGGTGAACAGTTTTTAGAAATTGGCTAGCATAGCATAATAAAATGTCCGTTAGGGATTAGCTGATATCAATATAATAGGGAAACAACATCAGTTGTGCTACACAGTTAATGAACGTTAACGTGCATGCCGATTAATTGTTGAAAAAAGATACATCATGAAATATTGTACATGTACTAGTTAATTTCAGCAGAAATAGCGTCATAAACGAATTTTATAGAAGCCATTTTTAATACAAAAACCTGCCATTGTAATATTAGAAAATGGTTGGATACTTGCTCTTCATTACACCACAATGAAAAAGGCAAACACCAGACGCAGTAGACTTGTATAGTCTTAATACTTAATGAGATCCACATATTGAAATTAAAATGCATATGAAAAGGGACTTTGACGTTAATTATAATCTAAAGTAAGGCAAAAATATTGAAATGTCACTTTTGAGTAAATGAGCCATATAAGGGTACATACATGCTTATGGCTCACGTTTATGGCTTACCTTATTCCAAATCTTTCATAAAAAAATTATTTTTCTAGTCAAATTATCTACCAGCTCCTCTAAATTCTTATTTATGTAAAAAATAAGACACTGTAATTAAGAGAATTGTATATAGGCCTACATGTACAAACTTGTACAAGGCTTCCAGAAGAAAATAAAAAAAATTATAATTACAAAACTTTCGAGATCTAAAAATTGCAAGGTGCAGCGTACGATGCATGCGACCGATTGTGTCCATTTCTTCCATTAGACAATTAAAGGGGATAAACAGAGTAAAGAGCGATTTGGCATAAGTATTCATTCAATAATCAGGAAGTTCTGGATTCTCTAGACTGCAGATTAACAGTCGGGGACATTATTTAATCGAGTATTTAAACAAGTGTGGTCACATTTCGATTAACCAACACGAAAACATTTTTATGATGGGCAACAAAACATTATTCCTAAGCGGGTCAGTTGAATAATGTCATGGTAATCGGGTCATTCAGGTTCATCAATATTCCCTACTCAAACAGAGCTCATCCATTTACACGACATCGCCAGTCAGGCTCACTGCTTCCAGATAGCTTGTTACCTGTTAAAAACAAAGTGCAGTCAACATAATTTGGCATTCATGCCATTTTCTTGCCCTAATGGATCGTAATGAGATCAAAATGGCAATTTTCAGTTTGTCGATTCGACGGAAACAGAAATCCTAACCATGATCTAAATGATGCAGAGAAAGTTGGAGGCTTTTAAGAGAACTTAATCCAATCCTGAAATTTGGGAATGCTTTCTCCATTCGGCTAGTGTGCGCAAGTATAGTAGCAAAGTGAATTTTATCATGTGAGTTGCGGAAGCAAATTAGAAAGTCATTAAAATAGAGCGAATTTTATCTGGACTAAAGTAGCTATCTATGAGACATCTTCATATACAAAATTTACTGTTACATTAATTTTTTTACTCCAATCCCTTAAAAATTGATAACTTTTCCCATAACTGAAAGAAAATTGATAAAACTAGCAGAGCGCTGTATGAATTGAAACTACCCGTATATGCGAGAAAAAGAAATAAACAGGAAATGCATTTTATCATACGACTTATACTTATGCATTTTCAATACAAAATATTATCCTTCAGAAACGTATTAAACGAACAAGAACTATTCACAATTTTTAGTATTAATGACACCAATTAGGATTTAAGAATATTTACATGGGCACATTTGAAAAGGCTTTCTCCAAAATAAATCACTAAACCAAGGGTCTCCAAACGTTTTGGTCCGATCAAGCATTTATTCTAGTACTATACTATTGCAAAAAATGCTTAGCACGTTGCTAAGAATAACATTCAAAATAAATATTCAATGCATGTACATTGCAGATATTAATTGATGATGGAATATCACATTGACTATCGCAAACCACACTTTGAAATTCCTGGCTCCAAACATTTGACATGCGTAGAGATACACTGTATAACACCTACATGTACTTTTGGAACTGCAACCAAAGCAAAGCAACATAAAAATTAATGTATTGGATGTCATTATAACCGATCAATTTTACGGTTTTCCCATGATGATCTAGAATCGCATAATTTCATTCTAATGAACTAAATTATGCGCAGTTATTGTTCATGCCAACCTTGACTAGCATGTCAACTGCCTATCTTTTACTCTTCAGTATATCCCGCTGGAGGCATTTAAACGCAAATTAAATTCGTCATGAACCATTTTATTCTTCACATATGATAAATTGACTCAATTCCCAAGCGCATACATATTATTACATGAAGGTGACACATGTCAGCATCCCTGAAGAATATTGTACACTCGCTTCGGTGCTAATAATTCCAGGCTTTGCATACATACATGTATAATAGACAGATTTCTTGCCAGCGTAAAATTTAATGTCATTTTAATGTCATTGCAGGTGGTAGTGAACGGGTCTCACCTTTTATCCTACGAACATCGCCTGCCTTTAGAGGACGTCACTCATCTCTGTGTCAAAGGGGATGTCATGATACGAAACCTTCACATCGCCATCACTTTGGTATACAAACCAAGTTTCATTTGTAATTAATATGATAATACAATTTGACTATCTTCGCCTTAATATGATAATGACTTCCTTTGTAGCCATCAAATATATTAGTGAGCATTCCTAATCACTTAAGACCAGGAGATATGATCACTGTCAAGGGAGACACTCTCGCTGGAGCTCAAAGGTAATGTTTCCTTATCCAAAAGCATCAAACAATACCGGCCATATTCTCATATAAGCAAATATTTACAAAAGTTATCAAATATTGAAACGGCTGAAATTGTTATTTTGGCAACGAATTAAAGCAAAATCACTAGCTGCTAGTGATTTTTTATAAACCGGCAATGATTATGTAAAGTACATGCCGGCTATATAGCGTTATAATACCGTTTAAATACCAGTATAATCTTCACCACTCCTTTCCTCCCTTCCCTACCGGTTAAATACCCGTGCAATAAAACAAATTTTCTTTGTGTCATTTTCAAAATCAGAAGCCTTAAAAGTTGATGAATTTTAAAGCATCTCCCTTCGATTGTTTGCAGTGATTGTTTATTTATCTAGTTATTTTATCAATACTTTTTAAACAGTGCTATCACACAATAAAAACTTGCCTTATTTGCCTTGAATAATAGAAAAAATTATCGCATTTCAAAAATAGAACCCGTCTAAGAATTTTTGAAAATACAATGATCTCGAGGTTCTTATCGCAAGCTTTTCTAACTAGATTTTTGGTGAACTTGCAAACTGGCCCCAGTGATTCAGATGACATATCCCTCCACGTGAACCCCCGTTTTGATGATGGTCACATTGTTCGAAATTCCCGAATCAGCAGCGCGTGGGGTTCCGAAGAGACAAGTGGTGGAATCCCTTTGACTCAGGGAGGTAGTTTCGTCCTCGTAGTGGCAGCCTTACTCGAATATTTCAAGGTAGGTGAAGAAACTATTTAAGTTCGTAACACGCATGAGAGACTAAAGTATTTTCAATTGCGTTCAGCGGCTGTTACATAAACATAATATATGTTGCACAATGTATTTTTTGGGACACCGAGTCAAGGTGCAATAGGCTACTGTAAATTATGGAAAATGATTCATATCTATGCGAAGGATTTTGAATGCTTGCATGGTTAACTTGGCATATAATAACACTCATCTGCATGAATACATATAATATAAAATACATTATATCGTCGTTAACCAGATGAGAGTATCCAGTCGTAATTTTCCAGAGATTAACGTTTTCAGTTATTTCATAAACTCTTAATGTTGACTGGATTACTCTTGTACAGATGTCCTCAAAAGAAAACACCAAAACACTCATAACATACCATTTGTAATCCAATATTTTAGCTAAATTTTTAAATGATTAAAGAGCTTGTGCTTTATAAGGATATTTTCAAAACATGAACGTATATGAAAGCCAGTTTTTGCATGAGTTTTAAGCTAATCATTTGTAGAAAAATCGATTTAGGTGTTTCCATAATTGCAAAAATTTCCAAAAAGCAAAAATAAGAGAAATGGATTAAACTCTACGCTTTATTTCCAGGCATTTCAAACCATTTCGTGTTAGGCTTTTACAAATTCAAAAAAAATATTTTCTGGAAAATGACCGCCACAAAAATCCATAACTGGGGTGTTGTTTTTAGTGTTATTTTTTGAGTTCGCCAATAGCGTTTCTACCACTATTGATAACTCGTAGATCTTTAGGGAAAATGCCCAATAAAAATGTCCTGCAGCATCGGTCCTCTGTTCAAAATGGTTATAAAACACAATTTTTCAGAGAACATTTAGCATACATAATTCGTATGCATAGACAAAAATTCGAATTATTACTTACACGATATTTCATTCCTTTTAGATATGGATTAATGGGCGCCATTTAGCAAATTTCACCCATCGTTGCGAATTGCATCGCGCCACCCATGTAGCGGTGGGCGGTGACCTTACCCTATCCGAAGTTCATATCGATTCACACCCTGTAAGTATGAAATGTGATTGGATCTTCCATACCATGTGTTGCATCAATGACGAATAAATCCATATGCTTCTAGCCAGCGATGGTGTAAAAAGATACGAGAGATCTCCAAAACAAACGAAAAAATGCGTAGAAGAAGATATGACAGAGACTCTTTACATTATAACAAATGTCCGTTTGATTTTAAGACTCCATTAAAATATCAGTTTAACGGAAGCTGTTAACAGACGTAAAGTTAGTTCAATTAATCTACCACAGCCTTTTTGCACAGCAAACGACTGAAACCACTTAAGAAGCGCAATAAGGTCATCCGCTATCTTCAAAAAACTGAAACAGTCTTTCGGTTACTGTACCCTGATAATCTTTCGTTTTAGACTTTTCACTTAGTTGTAACAACGAGTAAGATGGATGAAAACAAACGTCATCCACTTCATGTTTCTATGCCCAATGAGATCAATGTTAAAAATTCCATTTCCACTAACAATTGTTAACTTTTGACAAGAAAGAATTTTTTAAAAAGTTAACCAATTGCATGATTATTAATACTTCACTAAATACCCTTTTGATATAACAAGTATCGTGCGTACCTGGAAAGTCAGAGATTGCCAGGAGAAGTTGGGGAGCATTAATTTTAGCCCGAACCGTGTATAATTCTCTTTCAAAAACACATCCTTATATCTTTTTATCCCTTTAAATTAACGCATTTCAAACTTACTCAATTATTTATAGGTTGGGTGCAAAAAGATGCCCAGCATAAATTAAATTTTTGCTCAAAATACATATTATAATCGCTAAATTTATTTTTCCCATAGTAGAATTTGTTGTCCACTAAGGTCTGATTTATATTTTATAATTTAAAATGTCTCGATTAATCATGAAAAAAATTAATAACCGTGAAAAAAAACCAAACCTTTTCAAACAATAAAAATACACAGCCCTAGTGGTCAATACGGGAAACAAAGTCAGCAATTATAATAAGTACAGGCACTTGGAGCAAACATGTTTTCGTGTGTGTTTATGGAGGACATCCTTTTGGGACGGTCTTAACTTAAGTAAGCTCTGCTTATTAATTGAATATTATTTTTAGAAAATTGTTTTTCCATATCACCGTACAATGTGCATCGTGATCGATGAAAGCTTCTTCAGTCAATAGAAACTACAAACTAATTATCTCCAAAGTAGATAAAAGAAAAATTTCTTAACTCTAGGCTCTCGTGTGAGTAGGTCTACTGACATTTAGCTAACGGAAGCGATTCATGCTACGTAAAAATATTTACATCAATTTTTTTTTGAAATATTCGGTTTTTTAGCTCAATGTGTGCTGTACATTTTCAAATCAACGTAAAAGCACTCTTCATATACAGTACATGCACTCTGTAAGAAACTGCTTATTTTCATATAATTGCCTTCCAACATACGCTTATTACGTTACTCTGCTGATAATAGCGCGTCAAATAAAAATCCCATCTCCGATAACTGCTTCAATTTCCAAGAGTTTCTTAAAAACAATCTCGACTTTCAATTCGAAGCTCGTCAAGTTTCTAATCTACAAGCGCGTCTCTTATTTCCATATTCAAAGTCAAAAATATCTGCTGCGAAACTCATTAGCAAGGAATATGAATGAAAATGTAAAATTACATGTCACTTTAGTCGAAAATCAACTACGATTAAACACCCCGTCTGATAAGAAATTAATTCCTCAGCAAGGAGTATTAATGAGATTTTAATACAGGGTGACCATGTGTTTATTATAATGGTACGGTGAACGTCTACAAGGCTAGAAAATAATCTCTTCCTGTGAGTAATTTAAAAAAAAATATAAACTATTACGTAAGACGCGGACAATCCACTTAAAGAAAACAGATTATTAAAGGCTAACCTAAAATTTAATACAATACATGTATTTAAAAATAAGGTACGATTACTTATTTTCGCAGTTTGTATCCATAATAAAACATATCTATGAAAAGCATTAATCTCACATGACGATTTCATTGAAATACGCAAGGCATCCGTTGTTTTACTAAATTCCCATTTTCTTTTTGCAGAACTTCTTGTGCGGCCTATTGGACGCTCGTACCATCAAGCCCTCTGACGTGAAGGTGGAAACAATTCATCCAGTATGTATTTCAATTTCTGCTTAAAATAAATCCATCATGTATATGAAAAGATTTTTAATTTTATTTTGTGTTCTGCACAATTCACCCTGTCATCTTTTTAATCCCCTTCCCTCATGTAAGGCGTTTGTTTAACAAAATAAAACAAACATTTTGGAAACCCAATTTCTGCGAATGCTACTTTTTAAGAGCATACACAGGTAGTTTTGCGAATTCAAAAATAACTGTTTTGGTAAAATGTTCCAAACCGCAACAACCGCTTGAAAATGTCAACGACTGCACGTTAACTAGACAATGCATTTCTTGCAGACTGTCTACATCGCATTTTAAATTTTCATTCAAGTATTAACTTAATGGATGCAACATTAGTTTGATATTTATACTGCATTGAGTTTATTTACAATGAGTATGTCGTGTTAACATAAATTGTCGCGTCTCAGTAAATAACAATAATCATCATACATTTCATTTAATTGTTCATACATGTAGTCGGCGGACCTTACAGTATTATCCGCTTAACTCATTATCTAACCATATGTGTTTTACCGATCGAAATATACTCTAATTGCCAATAAATGAGGTATTTTTAGGTTATTTTGAAATACCTTATAAGCCTATCCCGACCCATACCGTCGTCAATGATGTCATTTATATCTCGTATTAATGATCTGTTAATTCTAAGGTCAATGTTCGAATATTCGAAAACAGTATGGAAATGAAACGGCACATTACGACATCAGTTTCTGCTCGATTTTCATAGTCAAAATTACGTCATTTACGCCATCAGTTTCTGCAGGTTTTTCATAGTCAAAATTACGTCATTTACGCCAGGATAAATTATCTAACATCATCTGGTCCATTTGTACCACCTACCCAAAAGAAATCAAAATGCATTTTAAATTATGACATTGTTAAATACATTTTAAAAATGCAGTTCTTTTGCATTTGGGGAAGAACAGGATAGGAGGGGTAAAGTCAGGAATAGTTTTCCAAATCAGAACGATAATGTGTTAAATAGAATAGGGAAGTAAAGGTTTGATTGACGCCTTCATGAGTTAAAAAGATAAATCGGAAAAAAACAATCAAATCTTACCACCCAATACTCTTGTAAAGACGTTTATCGATTTCCGTCATTTTACATAGGAGTTATTTTTTCCAATGGATTTATATTCGTAATTTCATGCAGCATATTAAATGTCAAAATCTACACTATGTACATTTAATATTTAGTGCAGCACATACATTTTACAGAAGTCATTTCCATTAGTGCAGGGGTTCTTAAACTTTTTTGATCATGACCCTAATTTAAAATTACAAAAGCCTTCGTGACACTTAAACATTTTCCCTCATAATGTACAAAATAGTCTATACATTTTTTTATCATAATGTACAAAATAGTCGATAAAAAGATTTTTCAGTAAAAAAAAATGTAGCAATTCAAATTTGCACTTGTCCCTCCTACCGCTTACCCCTTTTTTCCTTCTTTGAATTTATTCGTATAATCTCTAATCACAGAAACAAGGCCGTGACCCTAAAAACTCAGCCCGTGACACCATCTGGGGTCGCGACATTAGTGTATACCATTAAGCACTATGATATGACATCACTATGTGATGAGGATAATTTGTAGCATAAAAGTGATATATATGCATGTAGCAACAATTGTTTTATTAGTAATTTAATTGTATTATTTTGAAATTACAGGGCATTATTTTAATTTCCAATATAACTACACTGTATTTCCTATTTGTCTATAGTTAGTCTGGATCCTATTCCCCCAAATGATAGGATACATTAGTTTAACGGGAAATTTTACAAGATTACCTAGCTGCAGGTATGATAGGCCTACATGATACAAGGCCCAATGTACCTGTCTTGCTGTTAATCAATACTTCCTCCTCACGTCCTGCGACGGTAGACGTTTGTCAAAAATTCCTTCTCCTCTTCCTGGTAATGCCATACTCTTCAGGAATAGCGCTACGATGCACATTATCAAAGATCTATATTTTATTTCATTTATTTCACACCAGCCTTTTAAGTAAACTTACAGTTTCAATTCGATTTTCTGACATCTCTCAATATAGAGTTTCCTCACATTTTTGCTTGTCACGTGCATTGGTCAATGTGCAGCATTTCACATTTTCGTTTATTGCATATTCCGAATGCGCTCTGCATACGTAAGTGCTTGTCGTAAGTGCAGACTAATCTGTCACTTAGTAGCTGTTGACACTACTGGCTGGGTGCGCTCACCTACTTGTGCAGGTATCATTTATCGTTTGTTCAAGGCGAAGAAAGCCGAAGTTGGTGGCTCTACGCTTTCTGCTTCAAGAGAAATTGGCGTTTGAATCACTGGATTACGTGAATAAATTTAAATGGAAACCTGAACGCCGGCGTGGGATTCAAGGATGTCTTATTTCCACTCCAGTTTAATATTCAAATTCCTTGACATGTGTAATTCAAATGACATGTTTAATATTGGTATTGATTTTCTCTCTCGCGATTGTGGTTCGCGACGCATTTCTGACACAGCGTTTCGTCTAACTCGGGGCAATTTTTACAGGAAATCCCTTCTCGTCTCGCAATTCCTGGTGGCTTGGCTCCTGGACGTGTCCTCCTAGTTACCGCCATCCCCCACGAGGGGGTGCAACGGTCAGTATAATTAGACCGATGGTGCATGTGTCTTCACCCATCAAATCCCTGCATTAATGTAAAAGCCCTGACCTATCTTCAGTTATGCAAGGGGCCGTCCATAAATAACGTTGTCATTTGTTATCAGCTTCCAAACCCCCACGTGATATCGTCATTTTCCCGGTCAATTGTTTTCAGTTACTATCACACCGAATTAATTAACTAACAGTAAACCATTGCACATACTCAAGAAATGCATTTATAGACAGATATTGCTTGCATTTTGCTTAAAATCTTGTTATAATGGCTAACTGTGTAATTTTTTGCATAGTAGGCATCGTTTTGGCTAACATTATCCATCGTTTGGCTAACGTTAGCCGAGTCGTACGACCTCCCTGACATGATAACGTTATTTATGGACAATCCCTAAGATTAGAATACCACAGAAAGTAACGCCGCGCTGGTGCAATGTGTACCCATTGAACAACGGTGTTAAATTAGTTGTGTGAGGTGTCCCCAGTGCAAAGATACAATACGAAATCGCACATAAAATACCAGCAAAATAACGTTACACCACATCGACACGAATTATATTCGTGTAGTTTAAATTGATGTGATATTTTATGAATGTCACAAGTACAGTTTGGATAGAAGGAGGAATTCGACCATGTCAAAGTGTTTTCGTGATCTGCTAGCGCATTGTTAACTCGTGGAAAATCTAAAATGAGGTGGCAGTAAAGAATGGAAAATGTGCATGTTTCCTCGTAGTCCATTGTTGTCTGTGTGCGAGTTCCCTTAGAAGTCGTCCTGAAGATGAATTGCAAATATTGAATTGAGCATGAATAGATCTGGCAGATTGCATTTCAGCTGGCTTTTACACAAATAGCTTCTTCGCATTTGAATCAAATCGCTCGAACCCACACTGGATGAATTTGCAGGGTGCCCTAAAAATCATATGGACTATATAAACGTACATGACGTAAGGAATAGGATCAGTACTTGCAAACTTCAACCAATAGTATAAAATTTTCCACAATAATTATCGTGATAACTTCATTTTTATATTGTGTTGATTTTTGGCATCGTGAATGTCAACATTTACAAAAGCTTTGCTATAGTGCTGTTAGGACTTCAGCAGGGCTGCTTAATAGAAATCTAAAATGCAATCATGCACTAGTACGTCA
Organism: Rossiulus vilnensis; assembly: GCA_034700785.1. Classification (NCBI taxonomy): domain Eukaryota; kingdom Metazoa; phylum Arthropoda; class Diplopoda; order Julida; family Julidae; genus Rossiulus; species Rossiulus vilnensis. The sequence continues at coordinate 21,367 of JAQIXS010000350.1, read as the reverse complement.
GTTCAAATTTAAATCACAAATTTGGTTCATGTTGTTCTTGAACTTTGTTATTTTTAGTCAAACTTCCTTAAGTTAATTCCGACAATGCTGGTTGCTTGACTGCTTAGAAAATCGACCATTTCTGCACAAAATTTTAAGACTAAAGTCTTAAATCTCATAAATCATCCATAACGAAAATTCGTTAACTTGAAGTGATTTGAAATTGAGCGTCAGCTTTAAGTGAAACTAAGTGAAACTAAATATACCCACCTTAATCATGTATAGTCCAAAAAATAAAATAAAAACGTTTGAGACCTCATAATGTGAAAGGGCGATTTACCACACCAATACTAAACAGTGATTAATGTTACTTGTATTTTATATTTATTATATTGCTATGCAAAGCTTAAATAGATCGATTTGCCACGCTTGACGATGACGTGCGTGGAATATTGCCATCTGCCTTTTGCATGTATATGCTTTGCATACTAAATCGTTCATATTATTAAAAGGTGCGTGACCCTCTAAGCTATAGAACCGGATAAAGGTCCAAGCATTTTTGAAATTATTATATCAGATTCCTAATAGGCATGTACAAATATAACAAACCAGTGAAGTATTTTTAGAGGTATTAAACTGAACTTTGGGTAATGATTTATGATTAACAATAACAATAATGGACAAATGTACCAAGGAGGGAGAGGGGGAAGTAGAATCTGTCTCCACCCTTCTGGCAGTAAACAAAGTGCATGTGACAATAATAAAGTAAAGTATGAAATACAGTGCGGATACCTACATGTATGTTCACTAGTTACCACCGGTCATCAACCAGGTGGTAGCGCTTAAGTACCACCGCTTAATTGTTTTAATGCGCTTACTGATGAGTATACGTTTTCGCGCCATGGCAACGAACCAGTCTTTGATTCAGGATAAAATCCTGTATGCGCATCATCGTTGGCAAAAGTTGATTTCTAAATGATACATAGATTGAATTCCCCAAACCAATCCAAAATCTTAAGATTTCCTGGTATGAATGCACTGATTTGTTTCAAAATGTAATCTGAACATACACTATACGCAGAAATTAATGCAATGCATTAACCGGAAATTCTGATGATTTTGAATCGGTTTGGAGAATTCAGTCCATCTGTCGTTTAGAAATTAAACCATTTTCAGCGTGGATACACCTACAGAATTTTTTTTCTTTCCTGAATGCAAGACTGATTCGTTGTCATGACAGGAAAGCTAATACAAGATCATGAAATCCTGCCGGGATCTTCTTTTAAGTATTATTTCGAAATAAGCGAATATGTCCTTTAGTAACTAGTTTTTTAAAAAAAACATGTTCTGGTTGATATAAAGTGGACATTTCCAAATTTTCGCGCCTTCTGCATGCTTGTGTGGAACATATAAACCATTGTTTTATCGTTTTTTTAAATTTTTGACAAAACATTGTATGCATGAACATTTTACCACAATCTGTATCGGCCTTGTATATCACTTATCTCATTTATGAATAGTAATATTCAAAGGCAACATATGTCTATATAAAACGCATATGCAGAAAATAATTTAGTCAGACATTTTCATTCATGTTTCCTCTGTATTTGCATGATATTGACTGGAGCTACTCCACAAGGAATACTGAATGGAAGATAATGTAAAAATGTGCAACTTAGGTTTAATTCAAATTTTCAGACATACACCACTGTGATTCTCAGCCCCTCAATTATTGATTCATTTCTCAAATCTGACAATTCATTGCTTATGTCATACGCAGTTTCTTCATTTCTCATGCCTTGCCAAACACATGGCAACAAAACAAGCAAAATTAAGTAAAATAAACCATATTTATCGGTTGGCCAAATGTGAATATTACAAGTTTAATCAATTATCATGCAGTTGCCACGGAATATCTTAAACATAATGCAATTTGTCACGACTTACAGAGCAGATGATTACAGATTCTTTTTGAAGAAACTCATATGACAACAGGCATCCCTCCAACACTATCCAACTATTAATCCTTATTATTGATTACTAGTACCCCCTTCAAAACAGCACTTGCAATAATATAATGGCAATCATCTTTGCTTAATTCCCAACAGGTTCTCCATAAATCTACAAATTGGCGAAAGCGAGAACGCCGACATTGCCCTCCACGTCAATCCCCGATGGACAGAAGATGGCCCAAGCGCCGTCTTAAACTCGAGAAAAGATGGCGTCTGGGGCCAAGAAGTAGCCCTTTCGCTACCTATTTTCCCCTTGACTGCATCTTGCCCTTTTCACTTGGTGGTGGAATGTCACGCGGATGGTTTCATCCTCAACCTAGACGGTCGTCTATTGGCCACTTATGCTCATCGGTTGACTCAGTCTGAAGTCGACGGAATCTTCATCGAAGGACAGTTAGTGGTCACCAGGGTTTTGGTCATATAACATCTCGGTCTATTGCAAAGATGATGAAATATCCAATCATGTTCTTGAATAAAAATATCTGTCTGAGCGCTAGGTAGTCGATCAGCAATGTTACACTTGATTAAGATTGGCCTTAACGCTGAGCTCATGACACACGGATTGCTTTCTATTGATACAATTTTCATAGGCCAAATAATTTGTAGCTAGCCAAAGTCTCAGTAACTTTATATGTAGGAGTTTTATTTAACTATTGCCTGGAAAATTGCCCACCAGGGAGCTTATCAAGTGCTATTGGCAAAATGCAGTTCAAGCTGGGGATATTAGGTTTTCGGTACGAGATTGTTTGGAATATCCTAATTGGTTGTGATCAGTTATATCATATTGTTGTGTGCCTTGCATTTTATCTTACTGATTTTTGAAACATCCATTCTTAAATTTGTACATGGCCGTGAAAAATCTATTGACAATCTTAATATACAATTTAGAGTAGGACTATGTAAGTCTGTACTGTATAAGGCCTATGCGATGCAATATTTTCACGCTGAATTGTAATTCAACCATGTATATCTAACTGCTTATCAATGTTTTTAAAGTGTTAAAGTTTCATTTATAAAACTTGGCATGCATACATACATGTATTTACTCCATTGTCAAATCAACATTATAAGAATTAATAAACTTAACTTTGTTGGAGTTTGTTTCACTGTTGCACTTCATAATCTCTCCCACAGTCACATGCTATCGTGTTTAGTTTAGAGAAAATACAAAAATAATCAAAATATCTACAAAGTTAGCTTTACAGAATTATGAATGTCATTGGCACTTAGCTAAGAAAATTTAGACATTTTCCATGCATGCATTTATATCTAAATGGATGTACTTATGTACTTCTCTGTTATATGAATGGAGATAATCTACCTCAAATTGACTTACATTATGTAGCAATTTTGCTTAAATTAAAACGATGATCTTCTAAAAAATGTATTTCGAGCTGATTTATTCATTAATCATTCCATATACAATTGTACTTTTACAGAGCAGCATTCTGACACTCGAGTTAAAATGGGTTTCACATGCTTGGGGAAAGATAAAAGCTTCAGTTTCCAACTTTATAATTTCTGATGGAACACTAAAGTTTGAGAGTCGTAGCAAGTATTATCAATCCAAAAAACACGCCCTGTGAATTGGACACAATGCTCTAGCAACTAGTCGTTTAACGGTATGGATATTGAGGCATTATCAGTGTTTTATGTTGCATACATACATATACAAACAATATAGCACACGGCAATGCTTATTTAAGCTAAAGGCAAAGAAAGGCTTTTCTAATACGGAAATGAAAAATATCTCGCTTTCTCATCTTAATGCGACGTTTTTGGGTTCGTACACTGAGTACACAGTGAGCCCTGTTCATGCTCTACTTACATGTGCAGCTTGCCTAGCTACACCATGACATGGTCGCAAACATAGCGAAGTTCGCGGGAAGTGTGTTGAAGCGCATACAAGTTTTAATGCAAAAACTACATGCAGAAAAAGGCTCGCTCGCACTCCATTTTTCTGTAGGCCTGCGGCGCAATGGGTTTGGAGCATTTGAGGCGAGAGTGATAGAAATTATTCCGGCAGAGGGTAATCTCAGGTGATCTGTCAACTTGATAGTTTTTCTCTCGTGAAAATAAGTGGGAAATCGAGATACTGACTCTTTACAACGGCGTATAAATAAATTTAGTAGATTTTGTATAAAATGAAACTGAAACTGAGTTGATTGTTCTATTTTATTTTTGATAAATGTAGTAATTAAAAACTCCAATTGTCAACTATCAGTCATTTTAAACTTACGGCAACGTCGGCAAGGTATCGTTAATTCAAAAAAAGAATAGAGAAAATTAGAATTTGTTTAAAATGAAATATGATTTGGTTAAAAAACGGAAGATGTGAATTTACGAAGAAAGCAAAAGTGAATAAAAACTCAAGTTGTCAACTGTTTTTTTCCAAATTTTCTAGGTTTGGCAAATTCGAAAAAAACTTTTCAGCATCAAAATATCAAAATAGCATAATTATTAGATTTTGCTTAAAGGGAATTTTAAACTGAGCAGATTTGCTTTATGAAACGGTCTGATCGAAATTTATGCAAACAACACTAAATTAATAAAAACTTGCCTATGGTGGGTCAAAGAAGGGCATTTTATGTGAAAGCACCATCAACTTTTCGAAAAGTGTAAGAGCCAGTTTTCGATCAAGCCAAGAATATGATTGTAGGTCCCGAATAACTACTATATCATATGGTAATTTATTATACATTTACAAATTCGACATTAGCAAAGAAAATGTGGAATACATTCCCGCGAATGTTGAGGGACTGTATCATGTCGTTCTTTTAAAGTGAGAGCACTCTCACTACTCAAAAACAATATTTATTTTTTTCTGACAGAGCTACCTTGGGAGGGCTCTAGTAGAAAAAACATCTACAGTGTATCCGCACTTTAATGCTATAGATAGAAAAATGAATTCAAACCTTCAATTTCCTATGAAAGATCAACAGGATATTCTGAATGGTTAGCACAGATACCACAATAGAAACCACCATAAAAAGCATTTTAAAGACGATCCATGAAACAAATAAGGTGTGGACGCGCATTTAGCTCGGTTCTTTGGGCTGAGATTCCAACAAATTTGCCATAAATAAATTCTGCAACATTCAAAAAAGTTTAGATTTGTACTCCAGGATAGTTGATTTTTCAGGTGCCCCAAAAATGTCACCAAGACTAGATACATGTATTATTCCATATTTTCACTACAAAAAAGCGAAATCATTCAAAATAATGTGTTAGTGGGGAACGATCCACACTGCCACGCACTAAAGCAGTCTAAGACTGAGTAGGCATTACTCTATATCAGGTTCTGTAAATTTGAGACGACAAAAACTTAGGCAATTATTTCTTATCGAATTTACAGAAATTATAAACCATCGTGAGTGCAATATACGCTTACCTTCTTTTTCTTCATCCTTAGTCAAGTTATTTTTAGAGCGAAAAAAGTGGCAATCGATACATACGTCTGAGGGCGACAGAGGTAACCGGATGTGCTGGTTGGTGTAATTTCCATACCGTGCAAAACATACATCGGAGAAGACGAAAAGGGAAGCAGGAAAGTACGATTGCCGGTTCTGTAATCAGTTGAACGTGCGCCATTGTGTACACATTCTGGTAGATAACGTTCTTCAGAAAGGTTTTGTACGCTATCGCTTCGTGTGACATTCTTTCACGCAACATTCAACGCGACGACGCTATGTGGTTCTAAAATGGAAATAATTGCTTCTTACTCTAAGTTGTGAAGCACATTGTGTTGATAATACGCACGAGTAGTCTATTAGCTGTGACAGACGTTGTAATGGCGTGATGCCGAATAATTATTGACTTTACATGCACTATAGAAATTCCCCTTTGGCGTGTCTTGATTTGCATTAAGGACTTCGATTGAGGCCAGGGATAGAGGTTCAAAGGTCGGCTCGACATGAGGTCAAAGCGATGATGTCACCAATTAGACACACTACTCGACCTTCATTAGAATTAAGAAGATCGTCTACCACCGAGTTTCCTTGATAAATCTACGTATACACGCAGATCGAATAATAATTAGCAGTTTTGACACAAATGCTAAAAAGAATTCATGCTGTACAAAACTTTGCAGGACTATTAAAAAATGGTCCATTCAGACTGATTAACTTGGACTGATTAAGAAGTTAAAATATTAATTCGAATAAGCTGTATCGTAGGATTTAAACAATAAATAACATTGAAAACCATATCATCAATTATGAACTTTTGCCTACATTTCTATATCGTTTTATTAGTCATATTAATGAAGAAACGCTATGGCAATTATTTTTCGAAATATTAGATCTCCAATCATGAATTTTAGTTTTTGTCTTGTTTTTTACATGTAAATGTTAATTCAGGAAAGGCCGTAAGCTAAAATTTTGTAATGGAATTATAATTAAATTTAGGCTAAATTTACGTGTACATTGTATACATGTATCTTAGAAAAAAAATTGCTAATCTTTGCTTTACAGTCCAAAAACTTAGAATAAGATCATTTCTTAATGTTACCCGCTCGCAATGCACAATTTAGTTACAATAATTCATAAGCCGTATATCATAAGGTCATGCAATTTCCCTAATATACGATTACAGACGATTAAGAGCGAAAGTAAAGATTAATGATCATTTAGCCTACCGCTGCAGATCTTATGTAACAATCATTTATAAACAGCAGTAATTAAGGCCTTGTAAAAGAGCTTTCCAATAAATTACTTTCTATCGCAACAGTTGAAAGGAAACGTGGGATATCTTCAAGAACAATTACGTCAATTAAGGCTCGCAAGCAAAACTCTATTTACGTCCCTATGAGGTACAGATTTACACATTCATTTCACAACAACTTCAGTTAAATCTTAAATCTACTTCAGGGGAGGTTCGGAAGGAGTGGCGGGAGAGGTTAGGGTGTTGGTTGAGTTTGGCAACCGATGCAGGTACATGTACATGCATATGGATATGTAGATTGTGCCAATTGAATAAAATTGTGCACCAAGAAAGGGTTTTACAAATGCCGATTTACATAAACATCTTTATTAAACTCGCCTCTGCCATATTAAACGAAGTTACGAGAAAGAAACATGAAAGTCTTACAGTATATTATGCTAAACTTCATTGAATACCCGCTTGATTGAATATGGATCGTGGTTTTCTTTGATTTTAATATTTGCAGCTGGTCTGTTAGGAAGTCAGTTTCATTTCTGGTATAGATTATAGATATTCGAATATATATACTTAAACGTATTCATTTAGCATTTTCTAATCAAACCATGGTTCGTAAATGATATAAATACTTGTAATTTTCTGCTGAAAGGTCATGGATTATTCTAAAAATGAATGCACAAATAAAATAACTTGGAATTGTCAACCACTTTACGTACAATTGTTGGCATAATTTCCAGTCGATTAAACGTAAATATCAAGATTTTCTGCTATTACCTGGAACTTGATATTAATCTGCACCTTACGGAAAATATCAAAATGGCTTTCTTTACAAAAATTAGTCTTTACAATTAAAATCCTTTCCCCTTACCTCCCCGAGAGCAAAGGGTGCTCTGGATCCATCACAGATACTATTGGAATTTGTAGATATAAAAACAAGCGCGAACTAGGCATAATCCTTGCGCTGTTCTGAGCTAACCAGCGCTTATAATTCCACATAAAATGAAATTTCAATATTTGCAATATTTTTTGCGATAACCTCATTAATTGCAGTGCAATATGCATGAAAAAATCATTAAGTGTGTGGCTAACAATCTCTCACAGGCCAGCTCACTCAAATTCTAACGGAGTTTTCAATGTTCGTAAATTGCGAATCGATTTTGAACTTCCTAGCAAACGCAAAATGAAAATTACGCTTCGATACGTTTTGTTGTCAATCCAGCAATCATTCCTTAATATTGCTATTCATCCGAGTACAATAATCACATTCCTAGACCTATATGCAAAATGTTATCCAAAATACATGTACATGTATATCGCTGATCAAATAAAAATAATTGGACCATAGAAATGCATACTTAATGAGGGCGTATTGATGCACATGCATATATATGTTTAGCAAAAGCACGATTACGCTGAGTATTTTACCATGTCCAGGCCTATGTACTCGTATAATGTCTTAATAAATATCGAAGACAAGAAATAGTTGAAAGACGAACAATAGTTTAACTTCTAAAAATATCCTTGAAAAAGACGGATTCAGTTGGATTGATTGACATTAATTTGCAGAATGTATGCAAGTGTTTCGGCTTAGTAAATGTTATCAATAAACCTTAGTAATAGCTTTTAAAGTTTTTTTTCAGTTTAAGAAATCACAATAATGGTTATTTGCAAACATGAAAGCTGATAGCTTAATCACTTCAACAATGCTTTGACATTAGCAATCATGCCTTATTCAAGTTTTATGAAACAACCATGCTCTAGTAAATGGCTCGAAAGAATAAAATTAAAATTCCAACATAACTGTGAGACCTTGCCCTTGGGTAATCCTACAATGATTTGTGATGGCAAGTAATTTTTGAAAATATTACATTCCAGTGAGTAAATTTATTGTTTAATAATATGTTCCATCATAAAATAAAGCAATTAATTTTACTCTAACTGAATTCACGTTCTACACTACTATTGCTATCAACAAGCCATCAAGAGCAAGTTTATAATTAATGTAACATTCCGGATAATTTATTATCACATTGTCTAATTTGCATGCAAACATTGTATTGCTTAAAACTGTACACATGTAAGCCTATATTCAAAATCCACAGAATCAAGCAAAAACATTAATTAAAAAGTAAGTGCTAAATTGTTTAATTTCTAATAACTAAGCCAATCAATTGAGTCACACTATCACTTTTTAAACTTATAAGTAGTTTGCTTACAAATGCTGCCCTACAAATTTAAAAATGCCTTTCAAACTGAACGTGAAATACTTGGGCAGCTTAAAAGAAATAAATTTCTCCGGAAACTGAAATAGGATTAGAAAATATATGTAGGTCTATAAATGATGCTAGAGACACCCTTGAAGCGCAAATGAAATATGACCTACATGTATATAGATTCCAGTTATAAATGTAGGTATTTGTTCGCTAACAGAGACTTAACACCTAATTTGTCCCTCAAAAGGTAGGCGTCTGTGACTCAGAGGAGACATTTGGTCGTTCAATTCATATACTTTTATGTTATTTTATATGGGATCGTAAGATATTGCTCGCAGACCTTAGATAATTGCTGCATAGTTTCTCTTTACTGGTGTAGTTGCTGCTCAAGAAAATTTGAAGGCAAAGAAATGATGGGGCCTTTACTGTTCAACTGCGAGTCACTAATATGGCATTAGCTGTTGAATAATTTAGTTATTACAAAAATCAACGCCAATAGTTACACGGCTACGGTACACAATTTACTAGAATAGATAGTTTTGCCTAGTTGCAATGCAGTAATTCTGTCCTTTTCAGAATTATCACAAACACCTTTCATTTAACGCGGAGTATCATTTCGAATGCAGCGCAAAAGCATCATTAGTACCTAATGATGAAACATGCGGGAACCTAAGCCATCCTCTTCACCGATAGATCTTTATGAGTAGGTAAGTCTGGGGTATTATTTTGCAAACAATAACAGCCGTTGTTAACTAGCAAAAACAAAAGCATCCAACTGTTGACTCTTGAAAATCGTTAATGACATTTTTTATCCCTTCGACGTTTTTCCCATTAGAGACAGATTTATCTTCATTAGTTCATTGAAATTTTAAAACCTCGATGCGTGCATTTGTCTTAAATAAATCCAAGAACAATCTAAAATTGCGTGCCTTCAGAGATACTTAACATCACTTCTATTGTTATTCGAACCCATGCATCGAGGTTTACTCAACATTTGAGCTATTTTTGATGAAATCGGTTTCTTTAGCAGCAAATCTTCTACAGATTACCTAAATGCTATCTAGCAGCGCAAAACTCGAGATTAATTAGAGATTAATGACTTGGTAGCGCAGCAATTCGACTAATCAGCTCTTTTCAGGAGTTGCACGATGAACAGCAGTGAGGCTCAATTTCTGTAATTGTTTATTGATTCGACTATTCACTTGACTAGATGGTCAACCGAACACTCCTACATGTCAGCAGTTGCTTCACGATTCAGAGGCTTTGTGCGGAATTTCCTTTGGTATCGCATGCCTACCCCCAATTCAATGCGAGGCTTATCAATGGTCTCCATTTATCGTTTAATTTAACTAACTAAAGTCACTGAATTGAATACGGTATAAATGTACAGCGTGCATCGGTACAGAAACCGAGTAGTGAACAAATGGCAAAATGCCTCTTTCAAGAATAGGCATCGCCCAGTAATGAAAATCATAGTTATTACACGATCAGTCAGCATTAACTATAAATATACACATTGTACTTACGACACAATATATCAGAGCGGTAAGTTAACGGGTATTATATGATCTTCTTACAACGATACAGTATCAACTGGCAATTTTTACATTTCAAAATCTAAAAATAGAAAATGATCAATAGGCCTATTTCACGTGTCCCCACACACTGATAAGCTTTAAGAGATGTATCCATATGAAGATACCCCGCAGCTTGACTCCTTTAACAAATCACGTGACGAACAACTATCTGCGTGTAACACATGGAGTGGGATGTTCGAATTGGCTTTGGGTGGTGATCTCATTCACACAAAAATCTATTGCAAATAAATAACTCATTTTTTATATTTGATTTGAATGTAGCCAAATTGCCCGTCTTTTCTTAATTTTTATTTTAGATATTTAGAGTTATTTTCCCCATTATTACAGGAATATAGAGTAGATAAAGCGCAAATTTCCCCTTAATAATGAAACTCAACTGGATTAAAGAATATTTCTTATAGTCCATTGTAAACTCTAGGTCTAGGAATAAATTAGTCCAATAGTATGGCATTTCTAGTGTTTTTCTAACCATTATATTTTTAAATATGTGCGTAAGTGTTTGTGTCATGGAAATTAAATTTAGGGCTTGTTTCAAACGATGCAAATATGCCAGGATTTTTATTTCAATCCAATGCACAATATATGGTTACCACGAAAAAGTTATTTAAACATACACGCCATAAATGATTGTTATACTAGACTTTACTATTTTTCTTATTCAACTGCTTAACAAGAACAGTGCATGAATAACGACTACTTGCGTTAAATAAAAATGCTAAAATATTTAATAGAAAAAACACTAAAGGACTGGAATGGATGAAATCCTATATAATTATCAAAATTAAATAAATTTAAAACGTATTTAACAAGTTCCAAGAAATTCATTAAATAATTGCAGTGATCAATAAATTACACCTGAAACTGTGAAATCCTGGAAAAGCAACGTCACAATCACTCAAGTCGTATTTATGCACTCGATCTTGTTGTAAATTTTAAAACCGATTGGTCAAAATAGAACACCAAGCATCCTTACAAAATCCAACATTACTTTTCTCCAAAATCAAGAAAATCCACATTTGTATGAACATAAAATATGATGAAAACGAATTGAAAATGCACCACCGATGAACTTAAATTAAACCAGACAGTTAAGCATATCCATTGCTAGAGTAACTAATAGTTGTAGCACCAAATTTACATCGTGATAGCAGAATCAGTTCGTATGAGAGGATGAACCGACAGGGGCTTTCTCTTGGTTAACTTCATTCCAGGCGATTTTCATATCCTTGCTAATAAAGCAGAACAGTGAAATCCACGCATTTTCAATATCTTCTGACCATTGGTCTTCCAAGGCTGGTTTGATGGCGTAAACGAACTGAGGTCCAACAAACTAGAAATAAAAAAAGTGTTGGATAATTAAGACTGATCGGTAAAATAATACATAGCAGCAAACGTATACGTTTTCACTGAACGTGATCTTTGTAGAAATTCAGCATTTTCCTCATTATTCTGAAATAATGACTATTTTATTAAAGCCATAAAGACTATTTATAGGCGAAAAACCATAGGCGCTCTAGAAAAAGACGGACAGTATGAAGTGCACTTTTATCGACTAAGCTGGAAGCCATACATGTATTATAAAAAATGATGAAAATTATTTGAGAGAATTGGTAGCAGAATAACTAATAGAATTAAGTGTCTACGAAATTTTAAAACAAAAGTTAAATTTAATATGTGTTTAGGAGTGTTGGTTCCTAGATTTCGTGTTTTGTAAATTGTATGTAATATTTATTTGCTCAATCATATACAGTAATTTTGTTAACTTAACATACAAGTGTATATCTATACACACTAGCATATTTTATAAACGTTTAATGAACTACGTGTAACATCCACATACAGAAACAATTCTAATATACGGCATAATCTACATTTTACTGATTGAATTTTATGTAACTAAATTATATTTTTATGTACTATACAGACGTACGCGTTCATCTAATAGATATATTGGTATATCTCTATTACGCAATACGCATTGCCTTATCATTGCATAAAGTAAACTTTACATGAAGCAATTACGTTAAAGAAACCGAACATACTGTGGCATGTGTATCACAGATACATATAAATTAAAGTGGTTATTATACGAAAACATGTTATAACATAACTTTTATACGCATCTTATTTTCTTCAGGATATTGTAGGAAATTAATATTTTCTAGCGGATATTTTTATGAATAGTTATACTCCGGAAATGAATATATCCATTTAAGAAGTGAAGGATGAGCAACTCAGAAAATGTTACTAGCCGAGTAATTTATTTTGCTTTATTTTTAGGTTCATTACATTAACGTTATCCTACAGGCATTAGGACGTTAACAAAAACATTGTTTTTTAAATTAATTAATAGAACTAACGAGCATAGCAAGACGTCAAAAAATTATATAAATGACGTCTTTTCCACAAAATCAATAATTATGAGTAATATTATTCTGTATGCCCCCAGTACAGCTCCCAATGTCGTCTTCAATGAGCTGCCGCCTCTGATATCCATTTCAAACATGATTTTTTATCAAATGCATTATCAATATTGCATATTTATGGGGCTAGAAAATCGTGCCAGAATGTTTATTTTTTCCCTTACACTGAGCGCATTTTCTCTGAAAATTCTGCGCAAGGGTCTTACAAATACAGATGTATTTGGTTTCTCTAGACATTTTCTCCTTGCTTGCTGGTTTCTCGAATTTTACTCAGAATAACACGCCGTTTGAAATAGGAAGCTTTTACACATATTTGCAGTCGGAGTTTATCAGTAAAAAGTCATTTCCAAAAATGTTGAAATGCTATGCCTATGAACCTTCGAGATGGCGTTTGTGCAACTGCATTCCCATCGAATCTCAAACTGAATGAAAGATGATTGAACGAAAACCTCATGTCATGATAAGGGCCATGCTAGTCCCTTACTTACATGTACATAACACAGCCTTGCTAAGAGTAAGTTTCTTTATCGAATTCTATTAAAACGTGATTTAATATAGAGCTTGGAAATAAACCTGTCCAATTTGCAAACACAAGGAAAAATACGGCATAAGCACGTTTTCTGATAGGAGTAGATTTCTCGTACTTCTCAGTCATTGGACATTGCATACACTGTATGCGTTCCAATTTTATGAGGTAGCATATTGCATATGGCCATTTATTTACCATAGGGGCAAAAAAAAATAATTCCATTCAATTGATAACATTTATAGGACTGCACTTGTCGCAGTTCATGAACAACAGTTGTCAAACAGACGTAATTAGCTGATCCAAAATACGATCTTCGTATATCATCTCCGTAAGTTGTGATGTGATCGCTTCCATCGAATTCGTGTCACGAAATTGCACACAGTGCACTTACGCAAAGGATACAAATAAAAAAGAACTAGCTAAACTTTCTTAATTTCCTTCTTTCAATTATAGATTATATTAATGAACGATACCATGATGTTAATTATTCAGGTGGCCTGATTAATTTTCTTAAGGTGACAAAAAATTTGCTGAGAATATCCTTGTGCAGTAAAGTTGGCCTTTCGGAACGTGCCACTATACATGTAAATATGTAGTAGAATACAATTTTAAAACAATCCTGAACAATAGATAATTCTTCGTTACTAGTTTTTAAATTGAGTTGCAGTCAATGGCGTACCGTGAAAGATGAGGGAAGGGGACGAGAGAGCCGTTTGCCCCGACCGCAAAACTTCATTAACTAAAAATAAATTCATACCAGATATAATGAGATTTTTTCTTTGCTGAAAGCGCTTTATCATTGCATTATTTCTAATTTAGCTTACAACAAATTTTCACCTATAACGTTTCAATTAATAGTTGTGATAATATAGGAAAAGTCCGCCAAAATGCATTTTTTGGGATTTAATAACATAACTTTTATACGCGTCTTATTTTCTTCAGGATATTGCAGGAAATTGATATTTACTAGCGGTGCCAAAAATATGTGCCAAACATGTGCCAAAAATAAAAAGCATTTTACTCAAATTCAAAATACGTGTACATGTATCAATTAAAAACTGGAGACACTCGTACCATTCCTTCGCTCTGTTTGTAAATACTATTTACAGTGGTTAAGCAAATTTTGTACAGGTATAAGGCTAGTTCAATATTTTGGATTTGTAATCAACGTTTTACAAAATGCTGTCAACAACGTTCCATAAATTTATGTTCCTCACTATTTTTCCTTAGCGAATTTATAAGGCGAAATCCATAACTGTAATCAACGTTTCGAAAATTTTCGCTTAAGGCGTCACTAAGCAAATTTCGTTAGGAAATTTGACCAAAACGAATTATTTGAAATCTCGGTGTAAAATTCGTCTTTGCATGCAGAGTTTAATCACCCGAGATTTCTCAGCAATTTTGCTTATAATCTAGGCCAAAATCCACCATTTGTCATGAATTTCTCGAAAAATTTTGCCCTCAGCGTATAAAGTTGTTTTGCTTATGGCATTTATTTGCACTATCCCTGCATTTTTTTCTTTGAAAATTATAGGCCAAAATTCACATTATTTGATAATTTTATTTTGGAAACTCTCGCCTACGGCGTTCCATTTATTAATATAAGTTTTACAATTTGTGACAGTGAAATGTTGTTATGGGGAGGCGAGAAGAAAAATGTACCCCCAAATATTGAGCTGGTGAAAAGGATTCATGGAGTGCAGCAGTGCTAACGGCACAGGGGTCTGGGAGCGCAATACTTAGACGGGTGTTGGAAACCCACGCTAAGCCGCTGGTTGCACTAGATGTTGATACAAATCAATAAAAGCTTGCATATCAGAGAAAGGCATACTTATGGCAAACGTTAAACGTTAGCATCGAGTGGCAATCATTGTTGGCTATAACTCGCATGGTGAATTCGATGGAAGCCCTTCTGCTGTTCATCGATATAAAGAGAGACACTTTAAACACTGACTTTGTAGGTGCGGCTGGGAGTAATTTCTTCTTAAGTGCATCAATTTCTATCCACACACAGCTTTGCTGTAGGTGCACTAAGAATAAGAAGATATTCATTAAATGACTTGGCCACCATGGTCATCAAAGTGAAAACCCATCAAACATACGCTATCAAACATTTTAGCTCTGTAGATTAATGGGATTTGCTGCTTTAGTTCTTCCGGAGAATTTTCTTTTTGGCATGGTCACTGCATGGCTCATGCAATCAGAGCAAATATACACATACTGAAATCACCTAAGCAAAGTTTCATTCACCAGTGTTACTTCTTAGAAGACAAATAAATATATCCACTTATTATCGGTTGTTTTATTTCCTAAAACTTAAATTACCTAAAATATTTTACGCATATCTGTGTCAAATGTCGTTAATTTGCAACTAATTAAATAAATATCATTTGTAAATATATCATATTAATTTATCCACGACATAGCAATATCTGGAAACCTACGGAAGCGGAATCATTTTCCGCCTTATCGAAAAGGATGCCCACAATGAAAAATTCACACATTTTTGCTACAAATTAACTTGTTATAATTGTTAAATTTATTTTTCTTCGTGTCTAATTGGTTCTCCACCAGTCTGCGTTATCGTTTATATTACAACGGAAAACATTTCCAGAGGTCGCACAACGTTTTATTATTTTTTTTATAAATAAACGGAACATTCGTAAATTATAAAAAAAAGCTTAAACCCTAGTGGATGACCAACTCTACTGTCTACACGATAAAAAAATTAGCAATTAACATAAGTATTTACGCAAAAATTCTGGATGCTGTGTATCCTTTTGGTTCAGCTTTCCTTTAGATGTCACGTTATTTATGAAACGAATGTAATCATTCCAAAATGGACTTTGCATGCGCCATTTTGGATTTGTTTCTGAAATACAATTCACCCTTCCAATCAAATTTGAAAAATGTAATATGGCATTGACTTTAAACAGTTTAAACAAAAACTTTCGGGTTAATTGTGAGTATACTTGTTAATCAGGCTTAAATAAAATTATTTTCTAACAACATCGTTCGCAAATGTCGTGATTTTGAATATTTTTTACCCAAAGTTAATGATCAGTTAATTAAAAGTTTAGAGGTCGAGTAGATTACGTTTTCTGACGGTATGTAATGGAAATTACATGTGCAATTGTATGATATTACTATCAAATGAAATATCCCGTGACTTTTGGATACAATGACATCGGTATATGGAATTATGTGCAAGTAAAACTGACAATATTTTTGTCCAAAAAATATTAACCACATTGGGAACATAAGTGCTACCTGGTAGGAGACAAAACGGAACAGAAATAATGCATGTTCAATTCGGAAGACTGCAGGATAATGGTCAAAAAATCCACTTTTAGATGAACATCATTTATGGAAGGCCCTTTATGAGATTTTGTAGAATTATTTAGCCAATAACGAACTACATATGCTTTGATCACACGATATTATGTAAATGTACGTGTACGTGAAATGCAAACAAACTACACCATTATTAAACACATAATAACAATGCATGTTAGTACGTCAGAGAAATTTCAATATATACATGTATGAACATGTAAATGCATAATATAATTTTTTTAAACTAAAATTCCTTTTATTATTTTATCGCTGTATTTGTATTTACAAATCTGACCGAGTTTAACTGTCGTCGTTTCTATGTTATTATTTGCAATTTTACGTTTTCAACATATTTCTACATGGCTATAAGAAATCATATCGAGATAAAATGTAGGGCAATATTATTTTCATTTTGTTTCAGTATCATGCTGCCAATTTTAGGGATGGCTCAACTAGTAAAGCACTAGAAAGACTGACGCTTTAGTATATTTGCCATCCTCTTGGAGAAAAAGTGCAATATAACGCTGCAACGTGTCTTCCCGAGACGTGACGTACTTTAGTTAAAGTGTCATGCTTTCCTTCAAACTCCAGTTATTTTCGGTTCCACAGTGCATACGTAAACAAGTTTAATTTTTAACGAAACGGCGGTTTTATGTAGGAATAAAATACCAATGCAGTCTAACATTTCCCAGAATGCATCCAACTCATCTCATTTTCTATGGGCGGTTAGGGGCATACTCTCAGAAGAGCGGTCAGGTGACCAAATATACTTGCGACCGTGTCGGAGGCGAATGTCAACGAGATACACGAGTTGCAATTTTGCCACTTCAAACACGTCTTCTGTATCCAGTGGTTATTTCCCGTGGGTCCAGTTTGGTGTCCATGCATACTCTTACATTTACATGATGAGGCTTTGCGAACACTGCATCATTACAGGTCCATCTCAGACAGTTTGCCGTTATGCAGCTGATGTTATCGCATTCCGATCAACTGAATGAAACAATTAATTAAGATGCAAACGGCTTATATGATTATCAACATAACTAGCGAAATTTCCAAGCAGCTAATATTTTTCCTTCTCTGAGTTTTTCTGGCATATGTTAAACTAAATTTAAGCTTTCGACTAGAAAAAAGAGCCTGTTGTATTGTTTATTCCTCACCTACATTGTTATGCATGTATAAAATGGCTGAAGATTATGAAATTAAAGTTCCACTTCTTTAGATACAAACGGTTGCCATTTATGAGTTTATTTTGCGACGAATGTAATCAAGCAGGGTTTCCACCAAAATTAAATTTGGAAACATTTCCCTGACTTTATTAAAATATTTATTAAGTACAATGGAAGCAAAATGTAACGATTACTGATATTTTTATTTATTATTTAAGAGAAATTTTCTTTTTAATGTCTATGTGTAACTAGATACGCCCTATTATCTTTGACAATTTGAGGCTAGCAGTGTTTCTACTTCCCTGACAATTTCAGGTTTTCCAGGTCAGTGGGAATCCTGTCAAGCTGCTAACCTGAAGAAATTCCTAACTAATTGTAAAGTGAATAAGGGTTTCAATTTAATCTTGTTGAGGTTTCAATAAATTGCAATAGCTGGTAAGGTTAGTAACCGATATCATAAGAATAAAGCCGATCCGCTGCGAATTTCAGGATAAAAGTCAATATGGGGTTTACCAATTTGACATAATGCAGTTTGAAGAACCTCTATTACACAAAATCTTGGACACTTTTGTGCACGGTATTCTCATTTTATTTGATCAATCAACATTACATTTGTCAGCTAGGTCGTTGTCCTGCAACGGTCACGTTGAACAAGTTTTAAGGCCCTTGGAGGGCATTTATTTAAAATGAAGATAAATTATTTTCGACTTTCAAGAGATTTGTCTTCGAAAGTATTACGAAGTCTTCATTGCAATTTTTACTATTTCTCAACTGAAAAATGGATAAACTGCGAGCGAAACAAGTAACACATAACGGGGGTACTCTTAGAAAATAGGAGCTTTTTAAACAGCTTTGACTTTTTTGAAAATAAATAAAAAAATTCGCCTGTTGATCACATTATTGCATTTCCCACATTAACTCATCAGAGCACATCTTCCATTTCCATTCTTAAGCTTCAGAAATAGTTCTCTATCGATCCATCCTAGCATAACACCCTCTCTTTGGAAATTTGACACTTGCGAACGTTATGTCATGAAATAATCAAATAACGACCAAGTCGTCATTGGAAGGAATTATGAGACGTTTCTTATTGATAAATCTCTCCGAGACTCTTCCATTCGAAAAAATAAAACTGTTGGTTCAATAACATATTTCTTGAGAAATGTGATGCGCGATGAAGGCTACACAAAAGAAAGTCGTAAGGTTTCCTAACGATACGCAATGCATTTGTCAAAATAAGCGGTTTTCATGAGAATTTTTAACGAGCATATATTTTCTAAACACTGAATTGAAGGAGCGCATTTGGATTAAATTCAAGAATGCATTCACAGTGTAGTAGGGCCATCCTTCATTGAAAATAAATAAATGTAGCCTTTGCCATGTCCATATGATGCTTTTTTAAACTGTCGTTCAAAGCGAATAAGAGCTACAGTGTATACGCAAAAATACTTTTTCGATGGACCGGAAAACAGATTCATATCCGAATTTTAAATTTTCAATTTACTTCAACTTTTTGAACGTTATAATGATCAACCGGTCTACGTGTACATGTATTTGCCTGTTTCCATAGCTATTCAATTGCAAATCCTCCAGCATGATAGTCTTCCAAGTTGTCATTTACACAGTATATTATTATTTGTTACAGGCTTTTCAGCCAGAACGAAACACCAGAATGCATCCTCATAAACCACAAACCTTACAATTGGAAGTAAAACCCCACAATCAATTTGTTCAAATTTGCCTCTTGGGAAAATTTGCCACGTGAAAAAAAGATTATGATTTTGTGGGCGCCAAATGCGAGTGATTCGAATCGACCAAGGACGCTTTACACTATCTCAACATACAGCATAGTTCCACATGTATAAGATGGAAACTTCAGAGCATCAGTGCATGAGGTTGTAGCAGTGCTTGAGATGCCGAGTAAATCCGCCACGTGTGTTTCGTCTTGGAAGTATGGCAAAAAGCCAACAGGTGCTACTGTCCAAAGTAGTGCTGTGTATTTCGAATATTCGAACATTCGCTTATTCGAAACCCAACATAAATTTTGAGTACGAATATTCGAACATTCAAAAATTTTGAAATTTTTATATTCGAATAGTATTCAAAAAATTGTGCTTGCTATTCGAATATTCGAACATTATTGGAAAATAATTAAGCGATTTTTGAGATAGTGCGCATGCGCATTAGTGTTCACGTTTGTTTACGTTTCGAAAACTTAACGTTTCGAAAAAAGGTTACTGTCTTCTCTTTCTTTATTTTTAATAATTAAACTTGGATTTTTTTGTAGAATAATTCTCTGCTAATATCTACGAATTAATCTAATTTTAATTTCAAAATTTAATTTTCAAGTATTATTCGAATATGTTCGAAGATTTTCAAAGATATTCGAATATGTTCGAAAAGGTAAACAAAGTTTTTGCCATATTCGAATATTCGAAATTTCTCCAAAATTCCAGTTCGAGTATTCGAATATTCGAACATTGGATAATTGATATTCGAAATACACAGCACTAGTCCAAAGTACATGCAATGTAAAGTGGCCTTTATCCTCTTCGCGAACCAAATACGTAAAACTTACGTCAATATACGCCGCTTTTGCTCCGTAATGCCAATGGTTCCTGCCCAGCTGTCTTATTAAGGAATTTAGCTTCTGGGGCTCGTGCAATCTAGCCACCACCTTTTGGACAAATCCCATGACTTTCAGAGCGTGCGTCTGCAGCTGCTTACTGTGGCGCAAATCGTCCAAATTCATGCCGCTAAGAGACGGGAAAAATCCCTGCACGTCGGGATGGGTTTCGAATAATCTGAAAATAAAAAAAAATGCCAAAGAGTTGCATGAAAACCCGATTGGAACGAATCATCTTCAGGCGGAAGCCAGCAGTCAATGGTCTATGCTTTCTGGAAAATGTCAAGACATCGAAGATACTTCGAAGATCAAGCTTGAGAAACTTTTATCCCAAGAGGGCAAAATGGATGAAGCGACGTTCATGCCATCGACTTGTTAAGTTTGGACGAACTTCCGTACCTCGGCTTTCGTTGTAGGGCCACCAACCTGAGACATTCAACACATGACAGCATAAAAAATTAATGCCTGCCATTTGTGAAAGCCGGAGTACTTCCCTGCGATGGCACGGTACATTAGTGGTGGTTTATTTATTTCGCAGCGACAACATGTACATCAACGTTTGAATAAAGTATAGGTTAAATCAATATCACGTGAAAAAATATGACACTATCAAAACTGGTCACCGACAAATAACCGAATAACGAATAACAAATAACCGAACACCTTAATTGATGAGGTCTCATGAAACATTAACAAAGTACAATTTAGTTGGAAACGGGCTTAACCTTTTTAATAATGCTGCATGTTTTCCAAAATTGTACACGTGAAGCATGGCAGCTGTTTAAATGAAATCGTTGAAAGTAGGTGAAGCAAATCTCAATTT
>JAQIXS010000349.1:0-51249 GCA_034700785.1 Rossiulus vilnensis | reverse complement strand
GACTAATTTACTCTGGATAAAACAACTTGCCATCACTTTTCTCATATGTCGATACCACCTTTCATCCCCCATCAATGTCGTAGTCGGTTTTGTGCAGAAGGATTAAGAAAGTACATAACACCTTTTTCCTTTCTCGACTCGTGTCTTTTCTCGTTTCTACAAGAGGTCTCTTAAACGACGATCTTGGAGATAATCGCTGCATTCACTGTTTCTGGCGGTGTTGTCTACAGTCTCAAATCCAGCTGAATCTTTATATTTCTATTAACTTCTGCATAGTGATTAGTTAATGGGAAATCAATTATATTCATTCCAGGGAATTTTTATTCAGAATTTAGTCGATTTCTAAACAATTGCGAGTGTGGTTGGAGCTGACTGGGATCTTATTCATTTTTATAAAACGATATTTAAAACCCCAAATAACGTATTTTTCTAAGTTTTGATTCTGAGATGATGATTGTAAATTCTACGGTTAAACATCGAATGAAATAGGCGAATTTATTTTAAATTATGACGACATGTTACATGTATTTGAAAATGTGATTTTATTTCATTAAAATTTAAAGTACTTTAAAATAAAAGTATGACGGCACATTTTGGGGAATACTGTTATCAGTTTTTGCGACTTCCCGTACTGTTTGTAACCCATTATGTAGGAATGCTGGTTCCATTAATGCTAATAATATGATGATTGTGTATTCTGATATACATGTATGTTATAGTCACATAGGGAATAATCACATTTTTACTGTTTCATTGGCTCTATAACACGTTCGTTTTATATAGGGTTATAACATTCATAAATGTCATGCATTTTATAAATCATTACATGCTAACTTATGTGCATGCACATACCGAAACTAAATAATTTAAAGTTTTTCTAATATTATGTTTGGCTCTGGCCATGTAATCAGCTTTACTGTCCTTAAGCGTTATGAGTTAGTCTTTGTTTGTGATTATTTTTAACTCCTATTTCGATGTTATATACTAGAGGGTATGTTCTGTGTACAGCTAGACCTGGAATAGTTTCCTCACTAAATAATAGGAAGCGAAAAAGCACGTCAGGGCAATTTTGTTCGTATTTTACCATTAGCGCTTGCACTTAAAATTAGTTAGAATACATGTACATGTAGCTTTGGAAATCGACCAACGCAAGCAAAAATGCACAGGAAAGAAAACACGAAGTTGGTATTCGTGCTTGCATCATCCTAAAATATTTTCTAAAAATCATTACTTATTACATTTTGTATGATAATACATGCATGTACCGTAGCCTAGGCAAGATAATTCCATCTAATACTACAAGCTCCTGCACAGATGATCCATATTTATTGCGCTTAATTTCTTCCAAAGTAAATAGGGGCGCGTTTTAGCGGTGAATATTACTTTCGCGTGAGTTTCAGCATATAAAAATGAAAGGTGTCGTGAGTACGCATTCTAAGTGAGATTATATATAAAAGAAGCATAAAACACACCAACCACTCTTCTGCTAAACAAACAAATATTAAAGGTAGAGCGGTGGATTTTCTCTATTGGATCATGATAATTTCAAAGGCAAGTTCCATTTAGATGGGAATATGTGATCTTTGGCAATGCGAATTACCTTTTTCTGTCAGGTCGCGACAGATATAAAGTAAATCATTTTCGGGAATGTAAATTCCTTTGGTTTGAAGAATGCACATTCTGAGTGTTTCTTTTCCATTAAATATACATCAAGCGACAGTATGCTACTGCTACTAAAATAAACATGCACATTTGCTCAAAATTTGAAGTTTCTTACTTTTTAAAAGAATACGTGGCTCCCATGCAAAGCAAACGATTATGTCAAGCTTTTTTAAAAGTACGTATTGACGTTCTTTATGCGAAAAGCAGACAAAAAAAATAATTAATTAATTGCTTAGCTATCTACTGTACGTGTATTTGTGTAGTTAACCTCTTTCTGGCTTCGCTCTGCAATTAAAGTACGGTATTGTATGAATGATATGCGAAATAAACGAAACAGTTTGTACAATATGCGTATTTATTTTCAGGAATATTGACGGTTCGGTACTGCTGTTCTATGTAATAATTTTGTTTCTTTTTTAGCTTATTTCTCTCATCATTTCACAATTGATTTAAACGGTGAAAACGTGAGCAACCCAAGTAGAAATGAATAGCTTCCTTTTAAATTTCTCGATGTAAATAGTGCCATGGTTGCGCAGCCGCATTACGAACTAATGGCAATGGTGTGCTCCGTAGGTGATTATAAATAAGCAAATAATTAAATATTAGAGACGAATTATCTGAATTTGTGCCACATCACCGGCAGCATTTAGTTTTATTGGCATTTACAATTACATTTAGCACTGTTTGGCACCCTCATCCCAGTTTCTGTCTTGATGGAAGCCGCGCGCTTAACATTTACCTCTGCATCTCCTAAGTAGGCCCGCCTTTTAATGCCTTTTATCCCACTTTCCCCGTTAATATGATCTCTTGGAAGAGCATTTTTCTGTCAATGTCCTCGTAAATATCAATTTAAACACCGTCTGCTGCATCGATAACTTCATCATTTGATCGTTTCCCAAACTTATTTTGGCAGACGTTGTTCATCCAAGAAAAAGTAAAGCTAATCAATCCATTGTTTCATTTTATGTAGGCTGCCTGATGTACCCCGTGGCACTTTCTCTCCATCGTTGGGCGAGAGGAGACTTAATGCGTTTTAGTCTTATTTTAACAGAATCCAATTGCTAAAATGGGGACGCTTCACAACCATTTATTTCAATACTTGGGTGTGACGTTTATTCGCTCGTTTCATGCTTTTGCGTTTTATGGATGGCGATTTCCTGAACCTAAAGCAATTCGAAATCAATTGTCGGTTTTTAATCCCTGAACACCACGAGACCCTTGAATCAACGATTAAACTTTTGAGGTTTTCGAAGCAAAAAATATGTGTTTTCAATGACAGATAATTTGATATTTGCGCTAGCAGAATGACTTGTGATATGTGTACCAACGAGATAGATTCTGGATTTTCGATAGTAGTGCCATTATTTTAAAACTAGCGTTCCATATCCCAAGGTATTTATTTGAAAAAAAGAGGCCTATCTATCTCCCTAAAAAAAAAAAGTCACTTCTTGGTACGGTAGTGTTTATGTGTAAGCGATTCTCTTCATCGACTTTCACTGTACAGGTACATTTCAGGAATATTACATGCAAATATTGAATCAACGTGTATTCGTTTTCACATTAAGCATATATTTTTGCACTTATTTAAATACGTTTAGAAGGTCATTTTGATAGATTGCATGATTTTACATCTACATGTATTCGCAATGATATAGGAATTTAGAAAATACAGTGATATTAATCACATTTATAGAAAAGTGCTAGCATTATTTATGAGAAGCACAGTGCTGTACGCCAGCGATTCAATGTTATAATTTTTGGAAGAGGAACGGTGTATTATATCCGTTTTATGGTGGCCATATATTAAGTTATTATCCTGAAGCATTACGAAATCTAAATTGTCGGAAAACATTGTGAAAGGAATAGGGATAATTTAAATTAAACTTCAGGTCGTACGAAAGACATGGTCTGGCATTTTATGCCAATAGGAATAGGAAGCTAATAGATCTGAATTTAAATGAAAAAAGGACAGGGGGTAAATTAAGCCATTATGCGATAAACATTCAGACCGTGTATTGATTTGGAATTCAGGATTATAAAAGACTGTATTGTAGTGGGACCCCTTAAAGCCGCCTGGTGCAGCGAACCTTATACGGTGCAGTAACATATGTTTGTAAGAACTTATTTTCCCCTTTATTTTTTATAATATGGATATGAAATGGTGAGCTGTAATTGAATTTCAGATCGTTGTCCCGTGTTTTTATAAAATAGCCACCATAACCTTTAATGAAAACATGTACTGATATAATATCAGAATATTTTAATGCATGATTAAGCTATAACTCATTTATGGAATAGCTTCGTCGATGAATATTAACTTTTTAATGTAATAATACGTTTAATCTTATCGTTTGGAATGAGAATCGATGAGCAAAAACGATTATAACTGCTTTGATTCAGGAAAAGTAACAAAATGACAAATGTAAAAGAGTGACAAAGGAATAGCTATAATTGAATTTATGCATCGTAGTTTCAAGATTTGATATTTTGTGCAAATCAAAAAGCATTGTCCGAAGAAAAATAATATTGGTTCAAAAAAGAATGGAAATTTCTGCCACCGATTTTTAACCAACAATGGCTTGTCTCTCCTCGTAGTTTCTTTGTTTTCTATTATTTATTTATATTGGCACTGACATTGATATTGGATTGAAAACTTATTTTTTTAAAAATTGTACTGATATTCAATGAAGAATCTTGGATTGATGGAAGTGCTTGCAGTCTTTGAGTGTTTGGGGAAAATGCTTTGGAATAAGTGAACAACAAAACACCATCTTGGGTTTTGGTTTTTTGTTTGTTTGACGTAATTCGAAGAGAATTAAATTAAAAATGAGCAAAGGAATATGATGAAGTTGGAGGGGGAGAATCAATGCAGTAATGATGAAACAAGAGCTTGTACTAGCACCATAAACCTTGCGCTTTTATATAATTACTCTTTTCTATGGCTCCTATGTATTTATCTAGTGACATAAATTGAATCAAATCGTGGCCAGACCGCTCTGACTGGCAGTCAAATCGAATTAGCAACTTCAGCCTTAGTTATTGGTGTTTTTCTTTTGGCAGTTTTTAACGGAATATATTTCCAGGAACTGTATTCTACTTTTCCTCGAGGTGATATCACCGAGGAAATTGGCGTAAATTCAAAACCGAACAAATGAAATCCACTAGGGCTTGGTAAGGTATTCGTCGATAACATGCACAAAAATGTGAAAGAAATTATCTTGCCAGGTGGCATGTGACAAATTATTAAAAATAAATCTTTATTCCGTATCTAATACATATTAAATTCCCCAAGGAGCCTTAAATGTAACAGCAACATTTGGATGCCGCCATTATAATTAACAGCTTAATGGAGACGTCAATTGTAATAATACATTCTGTGTGTTTATTGACAATTCTTTATGACGAAACCTTGTTGTTGAACCGTATAAATCCAAATCAATTCCAATATAATGCGTGCATGCAGTGCTATCTTACTAACGTATTATTATAGCAAATTATAACCATGCTTCGCTGCTCGTATAGCGAAGTTTCCCTGGCTGACAATGGTTTTGTTGTCAGGATACCTAAATACCAAAAATAGTAATAATATTAACAACGATAATAATAGATGCATGTATTGGATGCTGTAAATACTCAAACTGTTACTGTATATTATTTTTGCTAGTGTATATATTTGTTCGAATTCCTTTATTGGGATTAATCAAAAGTATGTTTCCCTTATATTCATTTAGCTACAGTTCTTTACTTTTTCTCGTACGTCTTCATCATAAGCCGATTTTTTTCTTATTCGTCATCAGCGCAATCGCCAGTGTTCGTCTTCCCATTTTCTGCGTTTATCTGATATCGCTTCCTCGTTTAACTTTCTGGATCCATCTTTCATGAGTCCATCCTCTATAAACTACAGCTGCTTTCTTGCTCTACGCCACCGCCACTGCCTCTCCCACTCTTGTCGTGTTTGTATTTCAAAAGTTCGGTATGGCTGTCTGTCATGTGTGTATAGAAAAGATAAGTGTTGTTTTAGCCATGTTATAGCGAGATTCAGATTTGGTGCGCGAGCCTCTTTTCCAATCGGATTGATATTTAATCGAGGATTTCGTCTTTTTTTTGCATTGTGCATGCTACATGCATCAGAAATGGAGCATGCTTATCCCGCCTTTTGTTGAAAACCCCTGTATGTGTTTTCGGAGTTGCATTCAGAGGCCTCAACATGTACATGTATATTCACTTTTCAAGCATAATCCTAGACGTACAAATACGCGCAAATATTTTGCTTGGGACGTGTTTTTTAGCTCTTGTACAGCGTGCTGGATTTAAAGCAGGGGGAATGGGCTGGAAGGTGGGGTTAAAAAATCCCGGATATAATAAAGATGAATTCGTTCTGTCGATAAATTTCTATACATTTATTGAAGCGTTTCTGCCTCACACGACCCCGGCTTTTCTCATCCATCTCTTGCGAGCTACTATTTGTTCGTTCGGGTGTTTTTAAAATTTTCATTTCGTATATTTTCATCTTTTGATCGTTTTTGTGAAGAAAATGGCTACGAATATATATATTTTTTCATTCGAAGATTTATTTTATGTGCCAGCAATACGATTCTCGATAGAGTTGTAGGCGCATTTTTTTTGCCAACTTTTTGTGCACTCCAGGTTCTGTTTGTCATTCATTACTGTGAAACAGGTCGTGAAAATGTAGTTGTTCCTTTTTTTTTCAGTGCCCACATTTTCAATGCTACTCCAAACGCTTTACCACTCGCACTCGTGTTCTGCATGCTAAAGGATAATTCAATAAAGAAAAACATGAAGTTATTAATTGCACGCATCGGCAGAGAATTTCAAATAATTGCTCAACATTTTTAATTTCTATGAGAAACGTGACAATTGAATGAAAAATATGTTTTATGCATTAATTTGTTCTACATGTGGCCACCGAAATCTCTTTCGTGACAATGTTTATTGTAATGTGTATAAATGAAGTCACTGAGACAAAATCAACTGCTTATTCAAAAAATTAATTTTAATAAAAATCTGCCAACATTTTTTTAGTTACGAATTTCAGATGCTACTTATTCTTAAAATAAGAAGCATATTTAGATGAGTGAATCTTGTTTGAAAACACGTAATATGAAAAATGTAAAATAAAATACGTAGCTTAGACGAATGAGCCATATTGAAGTCATTAAAATGTAGCATGGTGATGTTAATTGCTATGAATTGACATCAGATTTAATTATTATAAGCACCCATTTTTGCGTTTTTATCAAAATCTACATGTAATGTTTTTCATTTTTATTTAGTATTTCAGTCGGGTATTGGAAAATAAAAATATATGTGAACTAACTTTACAAAAGAAATAAGAAATTGGCAGAGAAATTAAAGATATTTTACTGTTAACCTCTCTATACAAATTTTACGCATGTCCACAAAAATGGTGTTTAGAAAAATAGTTGTCAAAGGAAAAGGAGAAAGAAATTACAATTCGAATAATATCGCGGCATGTTCATAGTAATCTTTTAATAATATGATACTTTATTCGTAAGTAATCATTGTGAAACTGTGTGCAGTTCCTGTAATGGTTAGTTGGATACTAATTGGCTCCTTCTTAGTAAGTCAACAATTACTTACATACACTAAGTTAAATTAATAACTATTCGTAAGTTGTAAAAACATATTGATACATGAAAATACATGTAGGCATTTTTAAATGCAATTATTTTTTTAACCTCAAGATTTTATATTGAACATTGCTCGGAGGAAATGACGAAAATATGTAAAACTGGTTCTTTTTTTATATCAACCTGAAATGTTTCTGTAGATTTCTCTTCCCCATTTTCAATTTCCGAAATGGCCGTCAGTTAAAATATTCCATTTTGGTGAGCTTGAGCTCCGCTCTAATGTCTTGCTTGAATTCCCTTTATAAATCGAAAAGCCTGCGGATTTTTAAAAAAGATGAATGGATGGATTATAATAAGGACCTTGTTTGACAATGCCTGATAAAGCCGTCCACCCAAGGGTTAAAATTGTCATCCTTTTCCGCACGATTTTCTCTGGCCTTTTTCGATTTTCCTCCTCAAATCTTCATCTTTTGAATTTTTGGGGTTGAAATTTTGTTGTCATCTTTGCCGTAATCTTCTTCACTATGAGGACTGTTGATTGAACAGCTTTTCGCTGTTCGTCGGTGGTTTTCTTATTTATTTCCTTTTTCCGTCATACATTATACAGTCAAACCTCCTTATGTTGAACACTGAAATAGACCAGTGTCAGCTTCTCAGGATACGCACAGTCCATTCTACAACATAGAAACATATATGAAGGGTACATTTTGACAACAGGAACACCTGTAAAGGATGTTTTTACAATTTCTTGGCTATTTTCAATTGCATTTTGCAAATTATCGAAGAAATCCAAACATATTTTCTGTATTGTTCGTAATACGCCAAAACAGAATAAATAATTTACGAAATATTAGTTTCTTCGTTATTTTTTTTTTTAAACGAACATACCACCAAGCCGATTTTTTTCCTTACTATTAATCAGGCGTGAATTTATGCATCGCGAAATTTTGCCATATGTTAAAGGAATGCCCATTCCGAGGGGTGCTCAAGGAAGGAAGTATGACTGCGCTTACCCCTGTATACTAATCCATTTCTATGCTCTTGTCACTTTTGCCGAAAAGAAGCGCAAATTTGCATTTTTCATTTCCTAAACGTAAATCTGAGGCAATCGAAATGTCGGATGAATTTCAAGTGAGATAGGAAACGTATAATTTGTTTATGCAAAATGATGATGAATTTTTCAAATGTGAACTCTTGAGGCGTGATAAGAAGGCTGCAGAAAAAAATCGCGCGATTGGGTGCCTTTTAGGGGTCAGTATGCAAATTTTGCGCTCATCAGAATTATTTTCAACTTGAATTGACGTGCGTGAATACCCTCTAGGGATTCCTTCGTGTAATAAGTGAATTTCGTTCCATTTTCGCGTGGAAATGATAAGAAAATGAGACGACAAAATCCGTTAGAAATTGTGTGGCTTGGCATAATTAAATTGGGATTGACACTAGGCGTGCTTCCTCGCCATGGAAAGGAGTCGGCATGTATCAGGTGAATTCATGACGCTAAATTTGAGTTTTTTGGCATCTTAGTTTAGTAGTTCGACGTGTTTGTAGCGCGATCGTTGTCGCCTATACGGAAACTTGAAAGAAAGCCCAACAAAGTATGAGATAAGTTGAAACAAATGGGATTTCTTTCATATTAAGGATTATTTTTCTGCTAATTGGATTTGTACTTTTATTTCGAAGATATAGTAGCAGTGGAGATGTCTCTCCCAATAAGGTTTCCTTCTTGTAGGACGGATCCGCTGGCCGATCTGGCAAAAAGCGTCTTTGACAGAAGCATGATGCATTACTTTGAAAATTTAATTATAGTCGAGCTTGTCCAGAATGCTTTTGTAGGGCTTGATGGACACGGTGTATGAATTTCGAAACTCACCGAGCGGCTCAGACCAAATAAATAAACCGAACGACCCCGTATGTGGGCGATCTCTAATAGCATCAATGCCATCAGTGATTGCCTGCTTTTAGTCGTATGTCACATTTCATCCAGCCAGTTAGCTCTTACGACAGACGTTTGTGGCAGGTACTAATTTTCGAAATTGACTTCTTAATACTGTATATACTGTTACTGAATTTGCACGACCTGAAAGAACTTTTGAGAGAAATATTTCTCTGCGTGGCTTTTTTTGATTGGTATCTAGATTGGGCGCGACACTGGATGTCAACTCGTCACCAGCAGTTCCCGACTTGACTTTTACTAATTTTAATTTTTATTCACGATGCGGTAAACAAGCATCTAGGGCCCTAGGCCCTTCCTCAGACCATAACCCACGTCGGAGGATGAAGACCTTTAGATTTCGAGGCCAAAGTCATGCCAGTATTAAGCTCAACGCTCTCCGCTTTTGTTGTAGTGATTTATTAAATTTTGATTTTCAGGATATTGGCATGAGCGGCATGGTTTTACCTCGTGATTTATTATATTTCACCCCCTATCCAATCTTGCCAAGGTCTGAAGGGAATTATAGACGTGGCATTTTAACCTTACCCTCTTAATCCACCCACATTTTAACGTCAACTCCGTTATTAAGTTAAGCGGGCATGAGCTGAATTATGCGTGCTTTGTTAAATTGAATAATTAGTCTGTGGTAAAAGTCTGGACTATTTCTGGCGTTAAAAAAACTGTGAAGGCACGGATAATCGTAAACGCTGAAGAGGAGGAGCAGGACAAGGACTATACGGACACTGATAGCGTGATTTCGAGTCTCTTTTTAATCCATTCATGTTTATCATGCAGTAGAGATGACATCACCTTCAGGCAGCTGGTACAATGATGAATAGTTAATTCAAAACGTTGACTTTATAAGATCCATGCTACTTAGAGTAGAAATTAGGAAAAGTTTTGAATTCCTGGAGAGCCCAAAGTTGAAACCCAAAACCTTAAAGAATTCAAAAGTGTTAAACAGTAAGCTCTACAATGTATGCATAGTCTCATTAAAGAAAGAAACATTAACTGTGTAGTACTGCAAATGTAAAAATGACTTACCATTGACGTTTGTCTTTGCGTATTTTGCGCATCATAGCATTCTAAAGAGTCATGCAAAGCAAAGAAATATTGATGCCGGAAAAAACGCGTTTTCACTAGTTAACACTGAAATGATTGACATAGATTCGAGTGATAGGAAAAACCTATAATGTATTCGCATATTGTGCAAAACATCTCCAAACGTTTTTTGCGATATTCAAAGAGCAAGATTAACTTTTAAGCTCGACCTAATATTGATTCTGATTTAATTACCGGGTTAGTCATTGTCAGTCAGCGGTTGGCTGGTTCGTTGAAAGCTACTGCTCATTAAAAACGTTTTAATAATCTGTTTCTAATTATTTTTCTTTTTTGTTTTCTAGGTAAGTTGGGCTTATTTCGAGATAAAACTACTATCACATCGCAAGCCGTTGAAGTCATGATGGCGGTAATTTTTGTTAAAGTCTCTTACAAATGGGAAAAAAAGTTCGCAGCATGACATTAATTGGGACAACATGACATCGTAAAATATGTTAAGTAATGACAGTTTTTATAACCCTGGTAGCTCTTCTTTGTTCAGCATAAAAGCCTGTAATGGGAATTTTTGCAATTAATTAATCCGCAAAAATGTTCGCGAGCAAACTTAAAGTTTCCCGGTTTATTAATATCAAGTAGACAACTGTGTATTACACACCGCATGAATTAAAAAGATAGCTGCACAACACCTATGCATTTTTTTCTATTGATTGGTGAAGAATACTGCCATTCGATGGCACCACTGATGGACTCATCACCTAGCGACAATGTTTGGAGGCAGATAAGATCTGCATTGGGCGGTTCGCTACATGAATGTTTTATCTAGAATCTCTTTAGAATAGACTCTGAGCGCTTAAAACGTCGCATTTGACGGCAATTATTGATTGCACAACGGAATTCTTGAACGCTTACGGTACTGTATGTATGCAAGATAGGCTGAGAAAAACCCAGTTTGCAGAAGGAAAGGGCTAGGACAGCCACAAGCTTTACATTTTTCACTAAAAAGTAAATAGCGTGCCCACGTAGCCACCTTCAGGGATTTCGCGTTGATCGATCTGGTTGGACTGGAGGATGCATTTGCATGAGGCGATCAGTTGGGCAGCCTTGCGTCTATTCTCATCCAATCAATGATCTGCATTTCATTTTGCAGCGGCATTGTTTTCCCCGAAGGGAGTCCTGCGTTTTATAATCAATGGCAAATGCATAGCCAGCGTCCGAGTTATCGGGTATCAAATCATTACTGCGGGTTATCTGCTATGAAAATTGTCATTTACGACGGTCGAAAAGCAATTCGGCCATCCTTATTTGGTATGCGGGTCGTTGTCAGACGTTTTCATTGTTGTTTTATGGCGACCACCTCCTGAATTTCAGTCCTTGAGCATTTCTTAAGTACGCGCTCGCAAAATTCCTCCTCTGAATATAGATTTTTCGCATCGGCCATCCGGCCATTGTATCGTGCATTATAACGCACCATTTCTACCTATGTGTATTCCGAATGGAACCCAGGTTTTTTCGTTGTTGTTGTTGTTGTTTTGCTTGTTGATTATATGCATCGCTCGCTCTCTGACGTTTTCTTGCGCCTGAAACGGAGGTGGGTTTTCGAAAATCTCGTAGGAATAACAGAAATATTCGCACCAAATACTATCGACTCAAATTTGAACTCCTCCTCGCGAAGAAAAACTGCATTAAATATGCGCAGGCAAAGTTGAAGGTTTGCTGGCATGCATTACTGACATGAACAATCTGAAAGATGGACGTATTCTCAACCAAAGCAACGTTTTGCTGTTTTAGGTCAAAATTTCTACGTTTTGTTGAAATTGGATTTTTCTTTCCTGGACGCATTAGAAATAGGTTTGCATTAAAGATCTTAATTTTATTTAAATGAGTTAGCTTGAGAGTTCTTATGTTCTCGTGCTGTAACTGTTTTTTGATATAGTATGCGTGAAGTGAATACGCGAGTGATCAATATTTCGTTCATTTCTCGATTCCTACGTGTAACTAAAACTGCATTACGTGTAAATGCATCAGGTTAATTGCTGCTATCCAAGAAATAGAGTAAATTTAGGTGAATCTTTTCATTCAATTTTGTTTTTAGAGTATATATTTTTAAAATCATGCTTTGGAAACTTCAAACAAAAACATTTTATTAGTTCATAGCATAATTTGTTATATCATGTAACTTAACAATTAATTGCATCAATTAAAAATTGATGCAATTTTAATTATTTTGGCAATGCAATTTGTCGACAAATTGCAAATGTCAGCGTTTAGGGAAAAAACCCGGTGTTTTCATATAAACGCTTGTATTATTTGAAAGTTAAGGCTTTTAAAATTTAGTTTACCATCGGGAACGGAATTATATCCAGTTGAGTTTAATGCCGTTTATTATTACCCCCTTAATACAATTTACTTAAAAAATAATGCCTCATCTCATCGCGGTTATACATGTAGGTAGCATTTTGAGTGCAAATTATTTTAATTAACGCAAACATTCATTCCATAATGCGATACAATCTTTTATTCTCCTTATTATGCGAGTGTTGCTGCGTAATTCGACGGTAAAATGGATGAAAGCAACTGAATAGGGTGACTAATGTGGACAAAGAAACGATATTTTTTAACTCCAATAATTAGTCTTTATTGTTGACTTTAGATGTAGGATTAATTATCTCAGATAAAAACGCATGCAATCAACTGCGCTGTACTTTAAGAGGCCTATGCTGTTATAAATATAACTACGTGCATGCAATCACTTGCATATTAAATTAACTCCATTAATTAATTTATAATTGCATTGTTTTCCTGGGAAACCTCAAATTGAATCAAGGCTTGGAGCGTGTAGCAGCGCCGACCTATCACAGCTATTGTTTGGTCAATAATTGAAAATTGTCGCGCTACATCTGTGTAGCAAGTAAATCGTTATCAACGGCCATTTAATCCGATACGAAGTATTCGAAACATGCTTGAAGAGTAATTATTTTTATTAAAACGTTTCTCTTATGCAGTTCTTAAAATTAAAAAGAAACAAGATAACGAGGAGATGGGGAGGAGAGAATCGTAAATTTGATGCACAAACATTACATCAACCCGTGAATTCTTACGCTGATAGAAAGGCTGTATTAGTTTTATTTCCTGTGAAATTAACCTCCTTGTTAGCTTATTCTTTTGGACCTTATTTTTTATCTCTTATATCTGAAGAGGAATATTTCATTTTATGATGCATGTGCATGAGCATTTTAAGATCAATTTATCACGACGCGCGTTTATTCAGTGCTTTGATTGCGATTTCATTATTTATAATAATTTGTAAAATTTGTGTTGCAAATTGCTTATGTATTCGGAATTGGTGCTATAACTAATTATTTGTCCCAATTTCACTAGAATGCAATGATTTTTAATGTCATGAATGGGATGAATTTCTTTAATGAAATACATTTAGTAAAATGTGTTTACATTTTTACAGGTTTTTTTACAGTTTGAATTGTTTAATGCCATTTTATGATTAAATTACCTTTAAGCGTATATGTAGTTTGAAAACGAATAGTATTGAACTGATTAAAATTAATGTTTTATAAAGAATATTTTCAATATGTACATGTAGACTTAGTATGTAATGCACTAATGTATTTAAATGTAATGTGATCAGATGTGTTATATTGAATGATCATATTTTAACTGTTTTTATATGAAATTTAGCCATGGTAAAGTAGATGTTTTTAAGGTTTTTGAAAATTTAAGTCAAGAAAACTCAACTTAAGTTTACTTTAGTTTTGGAAGCAACTGCTTCTTTATCCAAAAAAAATTAGAAAAAAATCAATTTAAGATAAAATCAATTCAGAAAAACTCGACTGTGAGAAACTTATCTAGCGTAAAATACACATTACCTAATTCTCCTCTATGGATGTTTTTTCTGCAAATGCCAGTAACGTGATAATTCAGCACTTGACACTGCTATAAAAAACTTAAAATATGATAAAATACGTTTATAGTATCCTCTAGAATTTTACATCGATTTTTTGTCATATATATTCGTAAAACTAGTTTTTAGACGAGCCTTAAATACCGAACATCAATAAAGCTTAAATCTATGCACGTAGAAATAGTTCGGCATCATCTTCGTCTTTTTTTTTACAGTAGATGGCGCACCGCATACAACAGGCAACCTCTATATTTAGGGCATTGAAGAAATATGTAGCATGTATTAAATTGCCATCAATACTTTAGTGTTTTATGCACTTTTTGCATATCAGGTATTTCTATACATGTTTTAACGAAATATTTTCATTTCTAAGCGCACAAGAAAAAAGGATTGTCCCAACAATACAGGCTTTTTCCGGCATTCATTTTCGAATTTAAAATTAGCTGAATGTTGAAAAAGTTGATCAGTCACAAACTTTGCCAATCAATCGTAAATATAAAAAATGCCAAACTTGAGCAAAAATACCAAGTTTTTATACTGATTTAGGCGCTTAAACATGGAAGATAGATGGTTCCAAATTAAAGCCCTGCCTTTTTATACACGATTTCAATGCAAGTATAACCTTTCGTGTGCGTCAGACTACTTCATAGCTTCTACTGTTAAACCTGCATAGCCTAATTTAACTATACGTGCATCCTAATGATGTCTCCCTTCGATTTTCAAATGCCTTATACTATACTGCATGCAAATATGTGTTTGGTAAAAACTCAAAATGTTTGACTTCCAGATCCGCCCTTAATATATTGGCATATTAATACCCTGATGAAATTCCCAATGCATATTAAGCCTTGTTTGCTTTGCATCAATACGTAACCACGGAAGGCAATTAATAAGAAAAATTTCAAAAATTGTTTACTCGCATACTACTTACAGTATTTTTCTTTTATACTTGAAAACTCGGTTTTTGTTATCTTCTTTTTCGCTTTTCAAGGCTTGGAGAAAAACGCCAAAATGAACTTCGCATCATTTTTTATTTTGAAAAATCACTGGGGGAGGGGAAGAACTGGTTATTAATGGGCTGTAGCTGTGGAGATCGTCTTAAAATCATGAAAGTAAATTGACAGAACACATTACTTTCGGTATTTTTTAAATATGACTATGCTTCCGAAAAGGGGGGCTATAAACCATGAGCAATATACCATTGAATCACCTTATATTTTATTATATATAAGCATTATATAATCTTATAACACAATATATGATTATTTTCAAAGCTAATCAGTGGATGTAATATTTTGGTGAAGTGATATTAATGACTCGCGTTTTCCTTTTAGTGATTCAGCTAAATTGTTTCTATTGGCAATTCTTTTTATTTCCAAATGTGTAGAAAACATTATTTAACGTTGATGCACCCATTTAATTTCATACAGTGTAAGGTTATTTTGAGTATATTTCAACTTTATAAGATCTATTTGATTTATCTCTCTTGAAAGCATCTTACTCACTCTTGAATATGCTCCATCTGATTCTTTACGACTCTTTGCCAAGCCATGTCCGAATTGACAAAACCAGATAAGATGGTAACGCTAAGAATGGTGAGAATACCAGTTTACAGTTACATAGGGTTTCATCAAGCGTTTCATGTGCTTTCCAATAATTAATCCCAAGAATTAACATCGTAACGTCAAGAGTGTGTTGTTTTGCATGTTATTGTATGTGAGTGCTGTTTCTTGCACACTTTAAGTTATGTCAGGCATTACGAACACTTTTAAAACTTGAAGATTGTATGGAGTCATCGATTGCCAGTTTGAGTAAACTATTTTGTCATTGCATTGCGCATGGAAATTTTACGCACATGTACCATAGCATCAAAACATTTACTTTTTTTGCTGGGCTGCTTCAACGCTCATTTCCTCGAAAAATCCATTAGTAATATTGTTATTGCAATCCACTCTTTACTTTCATTTGTCATAAAACCAAACTAAAGAAACAAACCCTGATATTCTCTCAGGGGATAGTATTATGAGAGAAAACAGTTATTTCACCAAGAAGTGACTGGAATCAGTATTTGTTAGAATCCTTGTAGAAAACGTCTACATTAGATACCGATCTTTAACGAAAAAATAAATATTCCGAAATTGTTAACATCACGCACTCGACACTAACTTTGTTGAAGGGAACTGACCGCTTATTACCTTACATCATGATGCAATAGGGAATGTATTCATTGTTGTTGCTTTAATAGTTCTACCATGGAAATTTAACGCATTTGCATATCTCGTTTCAAATGGAGACTAGTGTTACTTCTCGAAACACTGGTTCCCCTTGCCCAATATTGTGCAGTTTTGATCTGGTGCATGTAAAAGACATGTTGACGTCCATCAGTATTTTCCCTGTGAAATGCCTCTTATCTGGCGTAATAGTTAAAATGAATAATGACTATGCAGATACGTGTGCTACGCTCTATATCGCGACCAGGAACCACAGGACAACCGTCACGCACCTTTGCATACTGCATGCAAAGACATGATGATGACATACATCACTATAGAATGAGGAAGTTACAGGTGGCGTAAGAAGCAATTTTAATCCTTGGAATTTTCTGTGAGGACATTTGAGCATCAATAAAACATTATCAATATTGGTATCTTAGTTTCTTTGCCATTGTAGTAGGACTTAATTATGTTTCCGAATTCGCCTTGATGCATCCTGGCCATTACTATAGGACTATAATTAACACGACTCGTTTATTGAGTATAAACTTAATTTGTTATAACTGCACGATATATTGTATGAAGATCATTACTTTCATCAACTGTATCTTGACTGCATATTGAATACTGCGAACTAAGCTCCTATTTGAGGAAAAGAACAGTTATATTCGCACTATTTAAATTGTTTTGTGAGTTGCGTATATCCACAAACGTTATTGTGTTGACTGTTGAAACCTTTCCAGGACATACCTTTCTCGTTTACATATGTTCTGAGCAGACTATTTACTAATTAAAGTCTAGCGTAGCATTCTACCATAGTGACAATGGACTTTAAATTGCCACCGATTAGTGTTTATTGTGCTATTAGGCAGTGAGTTAAATGCGCGTTGAGCACAATAATGAAATTGCATGACTGAATCCAGCGTTTTGTATTTCTCGTATTGACATACATGCATGTAAGTCCATGCACGGTACATGTAATGCAAAAGAAATGGAGGAAATTAGGGTTCCTACGGAGTGATTCATTGGAGGTTGCAAAAAAGATTGCCTGGACCATCCCTATAGCAGCCTCCATTTTTGCAATTTCACGTTTCTTCACCTAGCTCGAAACCAAATATAGCATTTACGTGACTGGAATTAAAACGAAGGCTTTATTCAAAAATTGAATTTCTCGTTGGTGTTGTGCATGACCCTCAGGTACAACTAAAGGGGCTTTTGCCGTGACCATAATCATCAATTGTAGCATAATGTAAACACACCCCTTATATTGGGACATAAGGAAAACGTGTGCTTAGAATGGAAAAGGCGTGCATGGCAAATATGGATTTTATCCATATACAAAGAACATGAGTTGGATGCAGTAATGCTGCGTAGATGTTGCACCCCACTATATGTACAGCGCATATGAAAACGTGAAATAATGTTGGACTAATGGGTTTGAGAGTGAAACTAATGGAGTAGCTTTAAACAGAGACATGGACGTGAATGATGAGTATCATCCTTTAACGTGCCATGATGAAATTAGAAATAATAAAAATGAGGTTTAAAAACCCACATTCAAAATTTGTTTTTTATATCTAAAATGAAAATGCATTATAAGATGCATTTTAAAACTCGTGTCAATCTAGACTTCTGATGCATTTTATATCTCAAAATGCATTATAAGTGGGAAATTTCTACAATTTGCCTACTTAAGAAATGCAGTTTTTAATGTGCTTTAATTGTTCATGTTAGGGGCATAATTAGTAAATAGAAATCATCAGCCTATCAAAGTTAGGGGGTTTATTTTAAAATTTATTTAAATGTGTTAATTTTTATTTTTCTTCACTTCCGAATAAAAAGTGCTAAGACTTCAAGTAAAATATATAAAATATGTCGGTTAAAACATACATACATTATTCATCTGACATTTTGGAATAATATACTGAAGAACGTTTCGAGTTTTTTCAGTTCTTTTCTAACGATTTATATTATATAGTATATTATATATTAGTCTTTTACAAAGTAATTTATTAAGTAATATACCTGTATGTGCAATTATTTATTTTTCCTATATACATGTACTTGTATAGTAATTCGTTAGGTATCACATTATCGCATAGATTGTATAGCGGCAGCGTATTTCTGTATAATTTTACAATATTAGCGAGTTTCAGTAAATTGTTTTGATTTGTATATGGAGATTTACTTCCTTTATATGAGTCTTAAACATGCAATTATATACATAATTTATTAAAAATTTCTGTTTAAAGCGTATCTTAGTCTCTATAATTACATTTAAATACCAGTTAATTGCATACTAAAAATAATTTTGAACAATATGAACGTTCAATTTTTCTTACAAGGGAAACTAACATACACAAGAAAATTACTCATTTACGATTACGCAAGAAAATTTAATAGGGAAGGTGATAGCCTATGCTTATTCGAGAAATTGGCCATTATTTGTTCCTATAGAAATAACTATAATTTGCAATTAGGAATTAATCTTGCGTCATATTTAACGATGTAAAAGACAGCTAAATGGAGCAGTATTATGGATATTTCCACGATATTAATGATCAGTTATGCATCATAATTTCATATTACATGTATGTACACGATTATTCCAAATTTTCAGAAACGTCTTTGTACAAAATGCGTATTCTGACAATTAATAGAATGGATGAGAAACAATTGTATTATTGTCGTTAGTTAAATTCAGGTAGTCTAGTCATATACAAAACTAATAGTTTAATAGAATCGGCTACCCAGAGGCAATTGTCTGTAAACGAACGTGATAGGTCTTTATTCCTTGAGGGAAAATTCAGAGGTCATACTGGTGTAATTTTAAGCATTGCACGTTGTAATTTTGTTTAGGGAAAAATCCTGTATTAGTATAAAGATTTATTATAGCTTCATGACGTTTGGCTACTGTATAAGATGGAATCATTCTGATTGCAGTTAAAATTACAGTCTTAATTTAGTTTAAAAATCATTAGTAAAATATAAATTAGCTAGTACATTATAAATTACTTTATTTACAACAATTGATGAGCGGAAAAAAACAGTAGCAGTAAATAATAGGCTACAAAGTATATGATATATAATACCATCATTCCGTTGAAAATTTGTCAAAGTGAATACCTGAACTTAAAAAATTTAATCGTAAATTCAACTTGAATTATGAGAACAAATACAAACAAAATATTGATTTACGAAAATGAATACAACAAACACAATTGACAATGGAAGGGTTGTTTTCACGCATTTTCTGAACTTTGGTATTTTCTCTAACTAAAAGTATGCATTTTTTAATCTCATAAATGTGCGTTTCAAGTTTGTAATTTCTTATCTCCGTATTATGAAAGTATTTATACTGTATGTTCATTTGTATAAAATTCTGTAAAAATGAATAATATTGCATTTCACAAATATCCGCTTCTCTGGAGAATTTATATTCTTTATTATTTGTAATAAGATTTTCTTGTTTCACTTTGTCTCTTAGCCTTCATGAAATGCTAGGATAATAGATGATATGAAATAAATTATATGATGTAGTCGTATGTGCATGTATGCAATCCTAAGGGAAGCAGATTCGCGTGGCGACAGATCCGTCTAATCTTTTTTGTGGTAATATATACAATGGAAATCTATTATCTGCTCGAGTATGTAGGGTTTATGCTTATACGCCATAATTACAACAACAAAAATAAGTATAAAAACTACGCCTGCAGATTCCATCGGACATTGAAACACTGTTATACATGTACAGTGTATATACATGTAGTAAGCCATTCGATCATCGATCATGTATAGAATTTAGCCCTGAAATCGAAATTCATTTTAACATTATTTATATTAATTTGCATATTTGCTAGCTTGTGCTTTTCTTTGTTTTTGAGTTATTTTTCCGTTTTAGGGGTGATAGTTTGTAAATATTTAGCAATAAATAGATAATCAGTATTAAGTCTTGCAGCCACTATTAAGATGTTCAACTACCAGTAAACGGAAATGGGTACGCCAACGTGTGACCTAAAATAGAAATCAAATGATGTCAGTCTGATAGCGTCGTAGCGGGAAAGAGACTGACGTCATTTGACGTCACACGTTGGCGTACCCATCCCCGTGTACTACATTTGGTATTAGAAGTCGTGTCCCGGGACATCTGCAGTCCTAGTACCTTATATATTACTTAGTTTAAAGTTTTAATTTTATGTAAATTGTTAACTTTCATTATATATGGAAAAGTATCGAATGTGCTTGCTCACGCTTTATTTACAATTTCATTTCAAAAGCAGATGAATTTGAACAAGATATCACGCCAAGAATCTGGTGGTTTATAGTGTTATAATGCTACGAGGAACTGATTCTAATTGCATTGAAATAATTTAGTTAAAATATGCACCTTAA
Source organism: Rossiulus vilnensis (assembly GCA_034700785.1). NCBI lineage: Eukaryota > Metazoa > Arthropoda > Diplopoda > Julida > Julidae > Rossiulus > Rossiulus vilnensis. The sequence goes on along the minus strand of JAQIXS010000349.1, from coordinate 30,462 downwards.
TATTGAAAATCAATTTATTACTAGTTTTATGCATGCATATTGTCCATCTTAGTCAGGACTTAAATTAAGCGTAGCACTGAACAGTATTGCTAATAATTAATGATAATGTCAATGTCAATTATAAAGTGTATACCAACAGTTAGCAACTTCTTAGCTACCAAAAACGTATGTTGATCGATTTGAAGTATTAGGCCTATAATTTTATTCATTCTAAGCATTAAAGTTAAGATTTTTACAAATGAACGTCTAGCAGCTCTCACTTACCCATTAAACATTTCGATGCTGCGTAATATTGTTGTTTTATGGTTATACATTTAATATGATGTAAAATATTAATTATCATGCTTTAAAATTTTAGAACTGATTCCCTTAAATAAAACTAGCAAGTATTTGTTCTTGAAACAATTGTTTCCATTTTATGAATTTAAACGTTCATTGATCATACAGTATTTGCCATTCTTGTTATAGGGAGCGTGGTTTCATCAGAAGAACATGCCACTCTCATCTTGTTTATTATTATGTTTATCCCATAAAGCACTTAATTCAATTCAGCAAAAATTTCTCTTAACATGCATTTATGAAAATTGCAATTTAAGGCTGGCATAAATTTCCGTTGCATGAAGGATATTGCATCTTGCCTTAAATTTATGATGTCCAGTTTCTTTTTCTTGACTCGCAATTAATTTTGTTGATGAGCACAGGATATCTGAAATCCCCTTTGTGTGGCTATATAACATCATATACATCAAAAATGGAATAAATTTTGCGTAACGATAGCATCTCCCTTTAGTACTTTAATGGTGCTATTCAATAATGACAATATCCAAGATAATATATAGATATCCATTGTGGATTCTGTATGCCGCATAGAAACAATTTCGATAATTCTCTGCGGCAGTTTCACTTGAATGATGATATTTTGTAAATTGCTGATTTATTTCTAGGACAATGCAAATTGGATTTTCTGCAAACATCCCTGATTTTCATTTTTTCAATCAGTCGTAATCACTTGGTTTATTTTAATTTATTGGCTTAGTCTATTGCCTATTTTTACGGTTCCAGGAGAGGCACTTTTTTTTAGAATATTTTCTGACCTAGATTATCATTTTCATTGAAAGGACAAATCTTAATTTTGATTTGATTTTCTTATGAAAACCGATGGTATATAGAGAATAATATACATTTGTATAATATATTACTCTTATTTTAAGTTAATTTAAGGCGGTGAACATACATAGTAAATGTAAGTCAGTAATGTTCTTTTATTTCATGTACATTTTGCATAAAACAATACGTTTATCTTCTATTTTTTCAATCTTTTTAAAAATCTGATCGACGAAAGAAGATACATTTGTAAAACGGATAAATGGCATTTCTAGAAGAGAGGAATTTGCTGAGCTTCTCAAGCTTATTAGTTGTCACCTTGGGGAATTAAGACACGATTAATATAACGTTTAAAGGCATTACATGGTTTAAAATTAAGCATGGCCTGATCTATAAATTAAACTTTAACACCAATGCTTAAATATCGATTGGGATCATTTTTTCCAAGTGACATTTGCCATATGGTACGGTTTTATGCGCAATGGTATTTGCTTGAACAAGGTTTTTCCTTACGTCAATGTACCATTGAAGTGCAGGTACAGTATGATGACATGCGTGTAGATATATTACAGGTTTGTTTAATTATTGTTTTGATTTTTTTGTGAGTTTATTAGTGTAAATAGCAATCATAACTTGATTTGTGTGATATGGAAAACCTTCTTGACACAATCAACCATTCTTTGGTGTTTGTTATTGGTTAATGCCAAGGTTTAACACACAAGTGCCGTGCTCTCCCGCAACGTTAAACTTACATTGCATATTCATCGAAAAGTTGCCAAAATATCGAGTGTTCGTCAGAAGACGACATCTCTTCAGAATGCTAGATCCCTAGTGTCTCTCAAAGCTAATTAAAACAAATTGGAAGATCAATTGTTGTAACGATCATGTTGTCATGTAGTGTGCTTTTGTTAATTTACATTGTTTAAACTTTATTCTTTTTAAATATAGTTCATTGTGAAATTTTAATTTAATATCATTGGCTCTGTAAAATAGTTAAATATTGTCGGTGGAACATGTAGGCTCCATTCCATTATATTAGTCTTACTGAGAGGATGTTGGAACTTACATAGGAATTTGTAGGAACCACACATTCCTTTGTTTGCTGGTATCTTGTTTCAAAACCCCAACCAGCCACCAATAGTGGAACCCGCATTCCCACTTGATGGTGCATTCACAGCAGAGACATGACAACTTTTTTAAAGAATGATAACTTGTGATCTTAAATAAAAATTAATAAATATAGATTGAAGCAGCGAATGTATGAGCGATATGAGCTAAAATACAGGAGCATCGTAATTTGGATTTTCAGACTTAAATCAAAATTGGACATTGATACATTATTTTTTGGGAAAAAAACAACTCAACCGTACTCTATTTATGTTTTAGATGTAAATGGCATCTGCTGAAGACCTTGACATAGATTGTCTAAACTGCGATGAAACATTTGTTTTGTTCATAGTTTACATTGCAATGTGCCACATGTTCAGTAAATGCAACTTTTGATATTAATCTTCCTTAAAAAAAAATTGTCTCGCTTTTATCTGCTTCATTTCACCGCGGCTTTGCTTTCGATGTATGGAATATGCAGAAACCTTAACGATATAGCTATCTTTTCTGGGCATTTTGTTTCCTTGGCAGCCACGTCCACCGTGGTGATATGTTCTTTGACGTAAATATCGTGTTTATTCCTCTGTATACGACCGTTGGCAGTGCCGTTATATGTCATCGGGATAAGATTGAAGATCCTTTTCGTTCTCTACCTGAAAGATTATTTTGGGTCTTTGTACATAATATTGCATTCCAAGCGATCGATTGCTGCCTGCATCACTTGAGACCTATCCCATTTCAAACTACTCTGGACCTTCAGGAAGCTGATTAACCTAGTCAAACCTCAATTCATGGGCAGTCGCTAGAGATTCAGCGTTCCAAGTTGGGCAGTTTACATTAATTATTTCTGGCAGCTTAGAAAATGTTTTTATGTCGATCGCTACTCGAGCCCTGGAATTGAATTCATCAAGCATTTACCCGTGTTTCCTACTTTCAGGATTTTGTCAGTTTTTATAAAATAAAATGTGACGGGGCTAAACAAAGGTGTTAACACTTATTAGTCTTGTTTCTTTCTTATGTTTTACCATGGGCGCGCATTTATGTACTGCATTGATGAAATATACAACAAGATCTATATGACGATTTTCACAACTGGAGATCAACGTTGCAGGGTTTATTGTCTTAGCAGTTTGTTTATCTTGCGAAATCTCCACCTGACGCTTTTCTTTTCTTGTTGCCAACATAATACAATTTCGTTTTATCGATTGCCTTATGTCGATCTGGCAATTTAGATGCCGTAAAATGTTGTTGAATTTTAAGTTTCATGTAAACATCCCCATCATTACTTATACAACATTTTAAAGTGCGTGTCGCTTCGTATTTGCTTTTGACGCAAACTACTGAGCATTACCCACGAGGAACTTGTCAAGAGACTCACGGTGTTCTTATAATCGTTTTCATTTTGTTAAGTTCTTCTTCAAAGTCAGCACCCATATGAACAAAATATGGTAAACAACATCTTAAAGTTTAAATCACCTATTTAAAACAGGAGGCTTTTTTGTATCTGAATAATTTTTCGGAAGGTTTTACATTAACCGTTTTACATTTGGGTAATGCTAGCTCGTTTGTATAAACTATACATGTACATAAAGCGGGGCTTGAGCCTTGATTTATCATCGAATTCAACTTTGGCCTGAGCGTTGAACAGATGCAACCTGGCGTGCTCGACCATCAGTAAGTTTGCGTCAAAAGTTAGTCACCTTCTAATGCAGTTTTCTCATCCGTCACTTTGCCCACAATGGCGAATCTAATTTCCTGTTCATACATTATAACCATAAATTTTCGCGATTTGGCGAAATTGTGAGGTGCATCGTTCCTGCGTTGCAGTGTACAACTAGAGTTAAATTGCTGAGAATGGCGCAAATGCATAATGATGTTATTCACCGTGCAACTAAAATAGTCATTAGTTGCGGCGCGCATTCCATTAATATTTAAACCTAATGAGTTTTCAGTGTAATGCGATGGCCTCCAAAAATGTCGATAAAACGCTGGCACGTAAGACTGCGATTAGACTGACGTTTAGTTTTGAAATTAATTGTTCATGTAATGCGAATACATATGTATGTATTTGGCATGTATAGCACAACCACATACACACATGCATATGTGCCGGGCAAATGGTATGGGATACGTCTGCTAACTATGACATGCTTGTCTATGACGTAATGTTTTAATGCGCTCATTGCCTAGCTTCCGTTTTTTACTTAAGTGCAATCGGTGCTTTACTCGGCTCATGCATTAAATTGCGCATGTTGGCCCGAAGAGGTTTATTCCAAAATCAGGCAATTATTATGCTCCGGTACCAGTTGCGATATGTTGTTGCAAGTCCATATTGCCTAAGAATAAATAGCGACAATGAAGAAACCGTTTTCGGAATATGAATTTGGTTTTAGGCGAAATGCACTTCTTGTTTGCGTTGATTTTAAAATCGATTTCATGGATGAAACTTAGCTAAGGCCTAGGAAATGAGTGCCTCTGGGGCCGCATAAAGTTGTTGGAATGCAGTGATATGGCGGGGAGGGGGTGATAGATAATATTAATCGGGTTTAAATCTAGTTATGGACACCTGCTGTGGAAGCATGGGCCTGCTGATCCATTCGTTTTATGCTAATGACGGATGAATGAGAGGATTGTGTGTTATTTAATACTAGTGGACCCGGTGGGTAATTTCCCTCGTCTGGAATGAAACGTAGAGCGCAGGGATGGGCGTTGTTATGGCAACAACCGATGCTATGCTTTGCCCGCACCATGTTTTCGGACCATCAGCAACTTACCTTGTAGGATATCTTAAAATGCTTGTAGACTATATTTTCATTTAGGTTTCCCATCTTTGCTTGCATGCAAAATTGACCCATACGTCGCCTACGTGTTTACCTATCATCTGAAGGTAATTCATGAAGTGATTTAATTTGTCAAAATTTGTGGAAGGTTTTTAAATATAATGACCGCAGAATAACTGTTGCTATTTATACTTTCTTGCCAAGCAACCATTTATTTACGTTAATTGTCGAACTTCCAGGTAAATTCCACATTCTTCCAGATTTTAAATACATGTATCACCCATAAGTTATTTATCAGATTTTTTCTGAATCCCAACCACTTTTTACATTAATCTTATGTCCTCTGAGTGTTACATAAACAACTTACTTTTCATGATAACGTACACTTGTATTTGAATTTCTTTAATACGCCTATCTGACAAATACTAATTATCCTTCATGTCAAGCATGCAGTGTGCATATTTTTAATATAAATGTTTTATAATAAATTATATTTATGGTATTAGAGTAGGGTTATTGTACTTAAAAATCTAATGACTTTTAGATCGGCATTATTCCCGAATTAAATACTGTAAAATTGAAAAACATCGAGTCTTTATAAAATTATTTACTCGGTTAAAAAGCTTATAATTTTAAAACGTTATTAAACTGAACTGTAGGATTTTTACATTTAAAGTATAATTTTCTTGCATGGTTTTAATTTGCGTTTGACGTTCTTGAACATGTAAGAAGATTCTATCTGAATATGCTATATTGTTACGAGCCTATTGATTAATATAATCCCCTACATCAACTTATTATTAATAGTACAAGCCATAAAATCGGATTGATGCCACCTGCTCGAAGCCTAACTGTTGCCCGTATTAATAAATGAAGTTTGTCATCAAATCTTGACTAACTGTTGTTATTGGATTTGCGTTCATTTCTGTTATTGCTCGCACGTTATGTTCTTATCAGTGCCAACTCCTGATGAGTTTGTTGCAATGCGTAAAGGAAGTTAGTCCAATGAGGATTAATTGATCGTAAACGTCCATCAAAGTACTTCTTGACGGCCAATAATGGGATATTTCTTACCACTGATCAACTCTTATTATCATCCATCTTAAGACCACGTGAAAATAGGCCAGGTTTAGTAAGCACACGGTGCAAAGACAGGTTTACGAATGAAGCAATTCTCATGCTCCAGTTCCTTCACCATAGTTTGGTCAATCACATAGTGGACTTGCACCTGGCGACTGTAAAACGTACTAGGCTCAAACAAAAGTGTCACTCTTTATAATTTTATCCAGCATTTTAATAGGTCGTAGGATTCTTTCTTTTCATGTGATGTTCTTTTAAGGGATATGCCTGTAATTATAAAAGTTACGAGAACTGTACGTCGGTGGCAGATGCTTTTGCTTATTAAAAACGAGAAAGCCTTTTTTTTTATAAAGAACGCATTCGATTCGTTTGACGCCATGACCTATATCGGCAATTATTGATTGAACACTACTTCATTACTATAATATAGCAATTACAACAAATATGAACAAACATAAAAGCACAAAAATATTTGTCTATGCCTAAGCACCTTAATAGACAATGATACTATAATGTACATTGCGTTCAGAAATTCTAATGTTCAAACAAATTAACTGGAGCACTGGCATTTTTTGCCATTTAAAGAATGCACTAAAAGGATTAAAATTAAATGCCACACTTAAAATGGAATGATTTTAATACTGAATCGGCATGTGGTGGGGATTGCTGGTTATTTGGCTTGTTGGAACATGGTAGCATTGTCAGAGAATGTATTGGTTCCTTCAAGTTCCTACATCCTACATCATATTGGTTCCTACATCATTCCAGTAGATTGATATACATGTATTGCAACCTACATGTTTTCCCAGAGTATTCAGTGACATTGAAAACTACAGTAAATTGAAAGTTTTACCCTGAACTTTTGGCTTCGGAACGTAGGATGCTGAATGAAATGGAATTGAACTCCGTTTTTGACAATCATCAAAGGAAAGACGCGAGAGGGCGTTGATCTATCTTGGAAATCGCTGACTTCAATTGACGTAAATACATTTGTGACACGCGTCAAAGAAGTTGGTTTCCCAATGCCATTCAATTATTGCATGCAAGATAGGTCTCCCTGACGACCATTTATTAGTGCCATAGAGACAGTACAGCATTTTCATTAGCCGCGGCTCCTTGGAGCTTAGGAATCCGCGAATTCCGTCACACTTAATATCGCCACATCCTGCGCATAATTCTGAGTTATTTTCAAAAAGCGAATATGGGTTTTAATTGATTGCATCAAGGGGGATAGGCTCATCCCATGCGACGTTAACTTCATGCCTCCTAGTTTGTAATTAATATTTTTTGTCCTACTAAGACATGCAATGGCAATATGAATGACTAAACGAATAATGTAAAAATGTAATAATTACTCGGTTTATATGCATGGAATTCCGTGATAAATCATAATATTGCTAAGCAACGCCATTCACGTGCCATCGTCTAGAGTGCGACGCTTCCTAATACGCTCGACTATAAGCAATTTACTGGGGGAAAATCCAATGACACGTATGAATTATGGGAAGACATCGATTCGATTAAACAGGTCTCGAGGTTTTTTGACAAACCGTTGCAGAAAAAAAAACATGAAAGACGTAGAGAAAACAGTTTAAAACGCACGCAGTTTATTCTAGTGTATATGCATATGTATATGCTTATAGAAGAAATATCTGGGAAAACGATCCAGATTGTACGAAGATATGTTGAATCAATTCCTCTTCACACTTTACCCAATATAACAGGTTCAAAACTGCTAATCTAATGCATCAAGGATCTTAACATTAATAATGACATTGAACAATAAAGTCTATTTTTGTATTTAGTTTACAATTTATTATACTTAATATTTAAAATCTGTAAAAAAATTTAAATATAAATAGTTATTGGATTGATTAAGGAAATTGATTTTTTTTTCTTTGAGAGTAACCCAAATTACATTTGTCGAACTTATTAAAATCGCTTCTTTCGTTTTAGAGAGGTGTTAATGTTGTATTTTAATTGTAACGGGAATTACCTGTTATGGTACATTATAATTAATTACATTAAAGATGCGTTAAATTATTGTTTTCTGCCCATTGTTGCCACTACGTGTAATAATTACTACTTCAGTTCTACTTAAATATTTACGTGTAAAAAGAATGATTTACATAATAGTCCCACAACTGTTATAGGATCATTTATCATTCAACATTTGAACTACATGTATATTTTAGCCCGTTTTCATTGATTGCTGATGTCAGGTAGAACATTTAAGAAAAGGAACTTTAATTGATACGTTCATAGACGAACTGATGAAGTTTCAGTTTGTGGACATATTTTTGGTAACATGTAGGCAAGGTTCATATTTAAATGCAAAACAAATAAATGACCATTAAGTCATTACTTTCAAGCTATTTGGATGTTTTTGTCATTAAACTTCCTAAAATAGTCCTGTAGTCTTTTCAACAACAACTGATTCCTGTTTGTTTGCCAGATCAGCGAAGTGAATTTTGACCTTTATTGAGTTGCTTGTTAAGCTCCCTTGTTTTCCACTTCGTTCTCAATTTTCCTCTAGTCGTGCTGACTCTTGTTAAACTGCGTGCTTTTAAACTTCGCATCGTTTTTATTAGGTTCTAGGCAATGGCGGTGTTGACAAGAATCCTTAATGCTTATTCGCTAATTCTTTCTTCGGTCCTGTTTATTGTGTCTTTGGCAAAGTATAATCGGATGGATTAAATGTGTTGACAACACAGTTTTTCACCGTGCGTGCATGTTTAATCAGTTCATTACCGTAATTCCTGCTGATTGTCCCTTCTACTCGCACCATTGACGTCTGCAAAGTCCTGCAATAAAGGAGTTGGTTATGCGAAGGAATTGCGGAGAGGCAGTCCTCCTTCCTGTCAATTTGGCTGCTGTTTTTCCATCCAAAGGGCTTACGTTAGTCTAAATGCTTTGGTATTTACGTTGATATACCACTGATACCACCGCCATATCCCTTAATTCCGTTCAATTCCCCTCTCGCTCATCCTCTGCCCCTACATTTATCCCCACCTTCATTTTTACCTGATTCTTGCCAATGTTGTTTTGTTACCATGACGACTTCTTACTCCAACTTGACTACTGTAACTTCAATTTTCCATATGAACACAAAAGATGCACTTATGTAAGTTATTCACTTGATTTCCAATCCTCACTCTCCTTCTTCTTCGATTCTTTTCCTCCTCTACATCCTCTGCGCGTCCCCTCATCTCCTCTCCTCTCCCTTCTTTTCTTCGCATGCTGGAATCTTCACTATTTCCTTTTACTTCCATAGACCTTGAAACGCACAGAAGATTCACTCTTTTCAATAATCCTTGACGTCATATGACATGGAAGCAGTGGCACAGCCGAGCTTTAAACTTACGGATAATGTTTCACTTCGTATTTTTGTATGCTTTCTCATCTTTCCTTTAAATACGTGTATCTCCCAAAACATCAAAAAGCAAGTTTTTTTAATAATGCTAATCCTGTGGCAGTTTCAATAGATGTTTCCATTTTTATTTGGGTAGAACAACGTTTAGAATATCTTCAGCTTACCTGACAAGCGCTTCGTGTGTCTTTCTGTCGTATGTTTTTGATGTTCATTTTACAATATCTGACAATATTGTCAAGGATGAGATCATTTATCTAATCCATGGTATTGAAATTGAAAGGTTTTCTTTTTAATTTCGGATGGATTCTGTGGATTAGGATTGGCAGCATTTGTCCTCATTGCTATTCAACAGAACCGTTACTTATTATCTCTTGTTATGCCTTCGAATATTAAATATTAAACATCGAGATACGCAATGCCAAAATGAGTATGCACAAATGAAACAAAATTTGTGATACAGTGTATATGAATAAGCTGTACGTTTGTTGTCGCAATGTAATTTGCGGTAACAGCAGATAATATTTATTTGACCATTGCCTTTTACTTCATTACATACATGCGTTAGGCCTTCGATATTTCCTATAACATACATGCATATATGTATCTTGAGATGTCATTATTGAACATTTACATTTATGACAAACAACTGTGGTTTACAATTGAAAGTAAAGTTACTTCGCTAGCGAACAATCGAGTGACAGCTCGGCGCTATTAAAAGTAACATTAGCATTTGGAAGTGCTTATATCACTGAAGAAGCCATAGTTTATTCAGATATTAAAATTGCATCATTTATAGCATACTTAACTCGTTATTTTATGCAATGGAAGAGACGATGATTTAGCTCAAAATAGCCAACTAAATGGGTTGCTATTTAGCTGCTAACGAATCTCTTGAGTTTTATTCGAATGCATTTCTCTCGACTTAGATTTACCTTTTACCGGAATGATTTACACAATTGTTTTGTTGTATTCCCACATTCTTGCTTGAAAGTGAGAAAGACGTTTGCATACATCGCAGGCGAGAATTTATGCAACTCTAAGCAACTCAATAGCTTTATTGATCTTAGGGTCACATTAAATATTTGGAACGTTACCGTTAGAATTGCAGTGCATTAAATTATCCATCAGCGCATCTAATTTTCTTGTGATAGCAATTCAGTTTAAATTCAATTCGTGAAAGGGAGATTGATATGCAGTGTAGGTACATTATCGAAGTGATCTTAACCATATGACACAAAAACGTTAGCATACACGAAATCGTATCTGGTTCACTGAGATTAAATATATATAATATATTTTCGATTGCATATCTTCGAAAATCAAAATAATTCGATTAATTTCCTACGGTTAAATTGTTTTCAAGCTTTTCCGTTTCACGACGCTCTTAGTTTATTAGAATGTTTTTACCCGATACCAAAATTAATAAAAAAAAAACACCAAGTTCCCAGTACAATGTGTAATTTCTCGCGACGCACATATCAGGGAATCCGGAGGGAACCACATTAATAGGTCATTGGTTTCGGACCTATTTTGTGAAGCATTATCATCATGGCACATCTGAATTTTTTTGTTCACTTAAATATTATGCAACTTCCAAAAACGAAAATTTCAGAATAGCGAATGTCTATTGCAGAGGGATGGCGTCTGGAAATATGATATCATGCTGTGATATGATTTTAAAACGTAAAATGAGGGTGGGTGTTTAAGGGATGTGTTGATTAATAGGAATAACACATAGCTTGGCATCTTAATAAAACATTTGAAACTGCACTGCTCATTAGCATTTACACTCTATGGTGATATTTTCAAATTGTTCTTTTAGAACGTAATTACATATACGAGAGCATATACATGCACATGAATATTTTCTTAGGCCATAGCTTAATGCTGGGCTTCAGTCATGAGGCGGCGATACGTTATCTGGATACTGTTGAATTAAGGCGCGTGGCCAATGATCTTAGTTATACTTCAAACCTGGGACTCCCAACCGTTAATACATGCTCATATTATCTACTTGCATGCATCATAACGTTGTGCTGTGTGCTTGTAGAGAGCACATGAATCCTTTAATAGGCTTTCTTCTAATAGCACTAGCGCCCCAAAAGATTTAAGTACGTGGAATAATAATAAAAATAGCATCTTATTGTTTTTCGTGTGCAATCACCCACCAGGGACTCTCACTTAGCTAATAACAAATAGCAGTAGCTAGGCCGCCAATCATTAACATAAAGTGCTCGTATTATGCAACGAGTTAATTTATCTTCATGTGAATTACAAGCGTTTCCAAATTTCAAAGTTTGTTAGGCAATGGCTTAGTTTACTCGTGAATCGATTAAAACCCATTATTATGCATGTTTCACCAAGAAAGCCAGAAAAGACCTCCACAGAAATTGAGAAATGGATTAAAAGTTGAGAAGTTCAGCAAATTGTCATATTTAAATTTGTAATAGACAAAATACTTACATTTTATTAGAATAAACTTCCATAAATCCAATACTGACTGAAAACTAAAAAGAGAAAAAGTTGAAAAAATGAACTTTATGTAATTTATCAAGATCATAGAATTTTAACAAAGGAAAACTATCATAATAATATAAATGTAGTTTAAATTAAATTATTATTCTAGGCTTAACTAAAATATTTATCAAGTATTTTTGTGGTAACTGGTATTTTTTCGGAATCTACATTTTCTTATTTGTGTAAGACTATCATATCGTATATACTGTATAAGACTACTCTGTATATTATATTTATCATACATGTATATTTAAGACTATATTAACATTGTTCTAGTTTTATATACCACCTTTAAATTAACATTGACAATGTTTACAAAAGTATCTTCAACATGAAAAATTCCGCGTTTTCATGTTATTCCGCGTATCACGTTATTACCAAATTATTATATTACATTTCTAGTGTTATAATTTATAAAAAAAATCTAGTTTCTAAATTTCGTTTTAAATATTACATTTAAATTCTTGCCGAACAAATGAAAATACAGTTATTTGAAAAATAGGCTTCAGATACGAACAGGACAATTTTACAAATGTATTGCAAGTTAAAATTTGCTGTTTGAATTTTACCATATGGACTTATTCCCGGAAATTATACGTTATATATCTCCTCGTAACGCATGCGAAATGAAGAGAGGGATTCACACATTACCATAACCAATTAATTTTTCGACTTTAAAAACGTAATGATGCAGCTTGTATAAAACCAGGCGTGAGAAAAGTAATCGCTTAGGAATTGTTATATTTTTATATACGATTTTGTATACAATTACAACTAACACCTAACTTTTTCCAACAATTGTATATTTAAAAAGGTAGCGTGTATGTTTTTTTTTGGAAAAATATTATTTGCTATGCATAACGGCTATACTGATTAAATAGAAAGTATTTCTATCTTTTAATTAAATTGACATGCTCTTTGGTTGCTAGCTGTCTGTCATTACAGCTTAATGGAACTCATTAGCACTCGTTAGATTAGGTGGCCAATTTAACTTTGCAAAGCTTTTATGCCGCTTCGGTTTTTAGAAAGTCCTGAAATTAGGGAATCACTTTATGTTTATTTGTAGACTACGGATATGTTTCTAAAAGACTTGAAGTGTAGGCATTTGTGAATTTTGTCAGGTCTGTCAATGGGGATGAGTGGGCGAGCAATTTCAACTAATTCCTGGATGAATAATGAGATTTAGCACTCGTATTTTTGTGACTTTCCTCTGCTAAATTAAATCGCTTGTCAGAATCTCTAAAAGGGCTGTCATCGGAAGGATGAAACCTATTCATTTGAGATTTGTTTAATATTTCAAATTGAAGCGACAAAGCGGGCGTTTTGGCGCCAACGTTTTACGAATACTGCGCCATGATTAGCCTTTCACCTTAGTTAAATTCTGTCACAACGTTGCTCTGTTATTCTGGTAATTCTATACTGTGCGGCAATTATATTCATGCCCATTATCGTTCACATCGATCAGGCTCTTGATATGTTATTTGTCAGTATACAGTATTATACATGTTCATTTACATGTCGTTATGCGCACGAATTTCATTTGTTTCTCAATTTCACAATTTATTTCTGACTTTTTTACGATTTTATTGCTTTGTATTCATTTTTTTGCTGAGAAAGTGTTGACTAAACCCAAACTATTATTGTTATCGGAAAAATTCATTTTTTACTACCTCAGCCAGAAGATGACTGCCTTAGTGCTACGTTTTGTATTGTTGTTGTTTCTAAAGTTCATTGCTTCTGTTTATGATTAAACTACTTGTTACAGCCTGGATTTGGAATTTTTTAAAGAGTTTTTGCTTTTGAAATTCTCGGAACTTTCCTTTTTATATTATTATTAATGTACAATATCATACCATAAATATTACAGAATGTCATCAGTTGGCAATTTAATAATTATAAAGCACATTTGTTTTAAGCTAAAAATAAGCAAGATGACACCCAATCATGTGTTGATGATGTTTACTATTAATTTGAAATCTTTAAATTTTATTTCGGTCATGTAATACAATTGTATATGGTGTATTTATTCAGAATAAGATTTTCAGTCTCCCATGTAACTTTTAATTATAATTCACGAATGTTATTGATTGTATGTATGCAACCCATAATTATTCTTCATCAATAAATAAGATTCATTCATAATTAATAAATGTTTTGTAAAAATGTGAACTGGTTGCAGTGTGTCGTAAAAGCATGTGACCTGAGGGGTTTTAGCATTATACAGTAATAGACTGTTTGTAATCCTATATGTCTCCTGTATCACTATATGTTCATTATAATTGTTTGCACTAGATATTGAAATTAACTGAACGATGATTACAGAATAGCAGCCCGAAAACATATCCATCTAAATAATGCTTAGAGGTAAAAATTTCATTTACAGTATATTGTTATCAACATTCTAAAGAGGTTGTATGTATTTGGAAATATGTTCTTTGCATTTCGTGATTATATCACGCCATCGTTTTCGTAGAAATAATAATCTAATGTATCATATGATAAAGTGGTAAGAAACAAATGTGAAATACCTCGTGTTGCATGTAGGCAGAACATTGTCTATTATTTAGACAAATTTCATAGCAATCACTTGTTATGCAATATATGTATGGTTAGACATGTTTTTCAATATATTGCATGCTGCAATAGTAATTGCAATTAACTTAGAATTATTATACTATCTACATACACGTATTTTAACAAACATAATTTATGCTGCAAATCTAAATATCTTAATTTAAGATGTCCACGAAATACGTCAACTTAAGCAATTTTCTTTTTCACAAATTTCGTATGGGTAAAGATGAATCTTTTGGAAATCTTTAATCAAATAAAAGATGAAAATAATGCTCAATCTTGGCCTATATTGAGTTAAAATACGCTATATAACGATGCATTCGTTCGCCCTATTTGGACATGGTTTAATGTTTTCACATGCAGCATACATTATGTTGAAATGTGAGCAACTGTAGCCTACCTATTCATTGAACACATGCTAGCATGATAATATGCTCATTGATAGCATGCTAGAGGTGTAGCGTATCCTTAGCTTATATCTACTATAACCACATCGATATTTGAAAAGAATTATTTGAACGAAAATATCTGCCACAGTGGATTAAGAGATCAAGCCCGTGACAACTTCAAAAATAGCAGTACCACACCCGAAATCTCTCTATCTTCCGTTTTTTTATATATTGCTCCGTAATAATCTGATCAGGTAACTGGGTTATCATTAGCTTTACACTCTGGACTAATGCCAGGATAATACGAAATTGAGTCTATTGCGAAGCAACCTGAAGGGATATTCAGGGGATCCACACCCAAAACGAGTTCTAGAAGGGTGAACTGCAGAATAATGGTGTCGTATTTCACGGTGGATTTGTGGCTATAGTGTCCATTGGCAATGCCCCACCCTGAACAAGAGGCTAACGCAATCATGGCCTGGTAATAACAAGGTTAGGTCTCGGTTATTCCATGTGTTTTGTTTGCGAGTAACTATGCATGCGAGCTCGAAGATCCAAACAACAACGCTCACGTCTCATACTTTATAAACTGGCTGTTTAAAGAAGATTCAGTACCTGTCCTTAGTGAATCCAAGGTGCTTATCCAATTGCTTTTTGTATATATTTGATCAAAATGGATTTAGTTGGTGTACTCCAGTTTGAAGATAGTTGCTGTAGACATCGGTAATTGGTTTGATGCTGACGCTGTGGAGCTTCTTCCTGGATAGTAGCCACACCCATCCGCCTCCGGTGGTGTGAGTGAAATAAAATGAAACTAATGAAGTTTTGAGAGACCACATTGTAAAGGCAAATACATGTATTTCAAATGGAGCTAAATTTTCTATTCTTTTTATTCGGAAATGTAATAGCACACCGTTTTTCACCAAATGTACTTGATGCATGATATATCTTTGTCTTTATTTGGCAAATTTGAAACACTTTATGTAACATAGTGTACATTGTAGTTTATTTATTTCAAACAAAAGCAATTCCTTCATTTTTTAATCTTTGAATCGGTTTGTTCCGGTGGGTTTTTTTTTTCGTAGAGCTGCCGAAACAAAACCTCAAATCATTGGAAATTGAAATGGAAATTCATGTTAATATGTTTTTCGTTATTTTTATGGAATGCATTTCATAAAGATGCTATTCTTAATATATGAAAATCTAAGTAAATTATAAAATAAGGGTTCGTTTTCATGTCCGTTCTAAGGTGCATTTTATTCCAATTTTTTATCATTTTGTTATTTTGTGCACTGAAATAAAAAAACTCAAATCATCGTGAAATAAATGTGATGTAAAACACAGTTTATTATTTTTACACCTAACTAATACTGATGATAAATACACTGTACAATAATAGATTTGTTTACTCTATCTACGGAAAAGATGAAATGAAGGCTGAAAATTCTCAACTGAATACATATATAGTTTGATAACAGTACATCATACATTTATCAAATATAAATAAATATTCTGAAGTTATGTCTAAATGCATGTAAAGTGTACCTGGTTAATTTCAGTTGAAAAGGCGACATTTCATCTCTAAATTTTTATTCTAAAAAGCTGCTTAAGGCTGAGCAATAAACATGCCCACCATGCAAAAATGTACCTACATTTTTGCTTGAAATACCTATTAGAATTGCAAAATTTATTTTCCTTAATATAGAGTTTATCGTCCACCTGAGTTTTAGCTTTGCTTTATAAATTCAAAATATCACTTTTATTCATACAAAAAATAAGAAATTTGGAGGGAAGGAATCGTTATGCAGCTTGCAATGCAAGAGTTTCATGCAGAGAAACCCCTATGTGGAACATTTTGAAATAATAAACCAAATCTGAAACCCTGGTAAAACCTTACAATGATAAGCATGTTCAATTGTTATTATTTATTTTGCATGGAGGGCATCCTTTTGGGTCGACCTTAAGTAATATTTCTTATATTTTCCTAATTAGCTGAATTTGTTTATTTGAATAAGTCAAATCTAACGAAATCGGGCAAGCAGAACGAGAGGCTTGTTCATATGTTGTCACACACACACAAATAATAAAAATAAAAAATAAACTTTCCTTAGACCTAATTGTGTACATTTGTAAATTTTAGCCGTACAGATACACTGTACATTAATTATCTCTCGCATATTCCATGGTATGTGAGCAAGCTGATACCGTTAAGCCTCTGCACATCGCTCATGAGAAAGAACTTGCTCCTTCTCCAAGTGCTGCGCGTACACGTTGGAACGACCCCTTGGAGAGCTGAAAAAAGCTTTTCCAGGAACGCAGCCCGAGCGTCAAAGGGGTATTATCCTGTAAACGTATCACGGTTTATTGGATTTTTATAGTTTCTGGTCGAATAATTAATTACCATCCGGAACATTACGTATGCACTCGCGTAGAAATCAGAAAGTCCCGTAGGTTTCGTCGTCGAACCCCCCGCCAGTTTGCCGCTTTCCCGATTTTTCTTGCTTCTTCCACGCTGAAAGTGTTTTATTAGGACGTCGTTTGTCGAACGTCGGGTTGCCAGACGAGCACAATGGCCCCACGTGAGCGCCAGACAGGCACAATGAGAGGAAGGTCTATTGTGCGCCAAGATTTCTCATAATGCGTGGCGTTTTATGTAACAGGTGCTGGCAATTTTTTCCATCCGTCCCCATCCGCACACCTTGACAACAATACCGTAAACAGCGAGATGCAACTGCGGGCGCGTTCGAATAATGAGCGCAAGAAATGTCTGGGGTAGGGGGAGAAGTCAATCCGCCATCGCGAATCTCTGCTCATGAATTATTGCTCATGCAGATTTATCAAACTGCAACGTTGCGCATTCTTCGCTCATCATTGTTGCTGCGAAGAAAAGCGAACGACATGATGCGCTGGAATCGCTTCAACATCCCAAGGTCCCTGCATCGCTTTCCGCCCGGATTTCGCGAGATGAGCTCCGCTAAAACTTAAAACTTTGCGGAGATTTTAATTCGATTCGTTCTAATCCTTATCCTTCCGCGCTTTCCGCACGGTGTTATGAATAGTTTAAGCAAAACTGGCGGGATTCCACGAGTATTCCAGCGCCACAATTTTCGCTCCTCGAACCTCGCTGCCCGGGCGACGCTTCTTTGATTACAATTATTCCAACGTGTTTTTTCTTCTTTTTGTTTTCCTGGTTATTCTTCCTTCGGGTGATTTACGCTACCAAAAACAATGATTTTTTTTTCAACCGCTGCGAATTTGCCGCTGTCTGAAGGCACCAGGCATTTTGGATCACAGACGGCAGACAAACCCGAAGGAATTGGTGCTCGGGTGGAAAAGTTCAATATGGCCATACACTGTGTATGGGGTTATTATGTTGACCATAACCGACTATTATGTGACATGTATGACCATATACAAGACCATATTTGGCCTTGTGGGTACATCACAATACCACATAAAGCGATGTATGGCTGCGAATTATACCATTTATGTGGAAAATATTGCATAACGAAATTATTTTATTAATAATTTAAATTTAGATCTGAAAACATGAAAGTCAGCATTAATATTATTATTATTTGCTTTTAATATTATTATATCGTATTTGCTTAACATTGCCTGGGGGTATTGGTCTTTTGTGTTAATGTATAATTTACGATTTTTAATCCAAACTGTTGTGATGTTTTTAAATTACACACCACTTAAAAATTCACGCATAAATATCCTCTACAGTAACTACGATATTGTAATGCAAATGTGATCAAACATTATATTCGATGTTCTGCCAATATAAATAAATGTTTAATTTTATTATAAATTATTGTATATTTCAGCTGTGGACATATTGATATACGTATGACCATTTAATAATGTAAATGCATATATGGAAAAAATATCCATATATTAGTCCATTAGTCCATATACACTGTATTACTAATAAATAGGCATTTTTCGATATAAATGGATATACTGTATGTGGCCATCTACAGTGTAGATTCATTTGTGGAGAATTTCGGATTTAACCATATATATGCATGTAAATGGAAGTCATATAAGCCCATGTTGTCTTTTTTCAATAGGGTTTTCGTGAAGAGACGAGGAGCAATCCTGGAGGGATACGGGAATAAAATGACAGAAGACGGGGATGGGTAGTTCATCCATGCACGTTTGACATGGGAGATCACATAGTTTGTTTTTGGGTTATGAACAAAGTAGCCCAGAGTGGATTCTCAGGTCGATTTAACTAAAAAAATTCTCAGCTAGCCTCGGGCTATTCTTATTCCTCATATCACTTTCACCTTTATGTACATGTATGCTCCTCGGCATAACGAGAATCGTTCTGCCGAATCTAAGTGGAGGTCGCGTAATTTCAAAGCAGCTGCAAGTCTAGTGAATCCCAAAGCCTTGACTCTTTCTTGTTATGGTCGGGTTTTCCGGGTGAAGTGTTTGAAAAAGCTCGCTTGACGATTTCATTGAATTGTAACTGAGTTTTTTTGTTTTTTGTTTAAATGTTGCAGGCGAGTGCCGCTTTCCAGCATCGTGGTCAGGGTCGTGGTTTCAAAATGGAATAACTCATACGATCAAGATTGATGGCAATTTCATGTCGTCCAAAGGAACGTGTTTGCAGTCGGAAGGAGATAAATTCCTAATGGAAGATAGGTAAGCTGTTGAATGATTACCTTATTAAAATGAATACGTTGGAGCACAGCAGTGAAATGTCGCGTGTCAACCATATAGAGAGTTAATAAAGGTGGCACCATTTTTCATTGCTTTGTTTTCGAATTCCGTTATCTTGACCATACTTTCATAGTCTTCACATTTCAGAATATGTTACTGTCGCTTCATTTAAAATCCTTGGCGATTTTTCTGTCGCTTTGCTCAATGAATTCCTTATTTACGTTTTTGATGCGCTTTTCCTGTTATCATTTGTTTTAGAATGCAACAATAAACCAAAAAGGAGAAACTAGTAGCTTGCATAAAATGCATTTTTTTAAAGTGATATGTGTAGGCAACGTTAACAGCAACCCTGTTATATAAAATAATAGCAAACAGTTTATAAAGTAATTGAAACTCGGGAACGTTCTAGACAGTGATACTGTCTGGTTTGTCGATCAGTATATAATAAAATAGTTTTTCAACCTTTGCGTTTGCGGATGTTATCTATCATTGAATAAATAAACTAGCCAGCAAAAATGTAAACAACATAATATGCCTGAAAAAAATTCATCTTTTAGGAGATAGCGCTATAGGAAACGTCTTTGGCCATCGTTATAGTAACAAGCCTAAATATACGTACTGTATCTATGGAACCAGACATTTAGTCAATAAACAATGAATACGTGATTTGGAACAAATAATGCACATTCACGTACAGTTTACAAATTGGGTCAGTTTTTGCTTCAACTTTAGTTACTGTTTGCACTAGAACGCTTCATTAATGAGGATTAAGGACACAGACAAATAGGACCTGTTTTACATTTATTTTTAAATCCTTACTGTGCATCAGAAAGTACAGTGTGTGTAACAATCAGTTATATTCTCATAGATTCACAGTCTCTGTAGACCAACACCAGTCCTTAGCATCCGCAATATATAGTGGACATCATTTAAGGTCCCTTGTTCTATTCTAGTCTGTACCCTACAGTCAACATATTAATGCCATGTACAATGCAAAGTAAAGTTAATTCAGCCCAGCTAAAATTCTTGAACCGCCGCGCCGTATAGGATTCATATGCATGTACATGTAAGAATATTTGAAGGAATAGCTGGGATACTGATACTTAATATTATCTGGATAATGTCTGCGTCAAAAAGCCGTTTAGCATAATCATTTTATCGTTTAAAAGTCGTGCTTGAAATTTGACTTTCAGTATGGAAATGGGACGGAACATATTAGGACATTGGTATCAGTTTTCGCTGCATTTTCCGGCTACGATGACGTCACGTTTTTGTTTATTGATGGCAGTCCTTTACGGACATCCCCCTAGGTTCATATTTTGTACTGCTCACGTTCATGCTCCTGTTAATGCCCTACTTGCTCATTTTTCATGTTTGTTAGAATTGATACGAATGAGCT
The DNA here is from genome assembly GCA_034700785.1 of Rossiulus vilnensis. Classification (NCBI taxonomy): domain Eukaryota; kingdom Metazoa; phylum Arthropoda; class Diplopoda; order Julida; family Julidae; genus Rossiulus; species Rossiulus vilnensis. The sequence continues at coordinate 9,462 of JAQIXS010000349.1, read as the reverse complement.
GGATGAACCTAATATGATCTCAATCTCCTGATTAATGTTAGCTCTTCGAAAGGAGCTTCGGTTTGTGATTTTCTGTCTAGAACATAATAAGGTGCGTGGTCTTTTTTGCTGATTTGGAGAAACCAAGGTCCGGTAACGTCGTCGGTTGAGAATGCTGAGAATGCCAGGATTTTGGTGCTGGAATTCCATCCTGTCTATTTTGACAATGGGCTAGATGTATGGCTTCGCCCTTGTCATGGCAAGGAAAAAAACGGGCCGCATCACGTGTGAAAGAGAGAACATTTATTAAGCAGAGGAATGAGCATTGGGAATTAATTGAAGTTTTGCTCAAGCAATCACAGGAGACAGCTATATATATGTCGAATGGTGTTTTTCGAAGCATGTTTTTGGTATCCCAGAAATGGAGAGCAGCAACTATTGCTGCTTGGTATGCTTTCTACCGTAATTTTAATTTCAGCGATTATCGGTTAGAACGATGCTTCATCCGGTTTTTTCGTGCGTGGATGAGGCCAGGGAAAAAGGGAGCCAATCCAATATATTTGGAACTCATTTTCCCGCTCCAATAGATTGCACCGGTTGTTGCTCGCCCAGACGTGGACCTCTTTATCTTTCGCAATATGCTCGCACGTAACCGTTCACTTCCACCCCATTAGCCGGAAGGGAAGCCAGCGGCGATAGTCTTGAGGGATGCAATCCGATATTGCCGATGGATGAGATCCATTCGCTTTTAAAGTCATTTCAAAAATGGAAATACTTGTTGAAAACAAGTCTCTCGCTTGTAGTCAAATAGCGAGTGAGTGTGTATCTATGCAGGCAGGGCACGGTTGGGGGATGCCTGCGAGGGGGTTTTACGGGGATTTTCAGCACTACTTGCCGTGCTTACTTAGAATGACACGAAAAAAGCCAACAGATGTTGACATGTGTTCACCAAATTGTTAGAAGTAGTTGTCATTCCATTGACCACCGTGAGGGATGATGTGCGGAGGGAATGGGGGATGAAATGCTATCAAAAGATTGGTCTTCGTGAAACAGATACTGCACGGAGTGGTGATAGGATCGTGCATCTTCCCTTCTGTTGCATTTTTTTTTTTGCAGCAAAGGCTGCTACTTTTAAGGTTTCTACTCCATTTTGTGCAATATGCATTATCAAATGTTTTCTGCTTCTGCTTCGATGGAGACCTCGCATCCTATAGCATCACTGGACTGTGCACTGACCAGAGGATTATCATCCAAGCAATTTAGATACAGTGCTCTCAATAGCCTAGAATAGATGGGGGTTCATGGCTGGATTCCACTTTGCATAGACTAAATGAAAAGGCATGTCAGAAGGTACCGACCAAGCCACTTTGAGTGCGACTTAATCCCAGACAAATATCGCACAAAATCAATGCAGTGGTCGTTAGTGCCATGGTACTAAATCCCACATCGAAGAGAAGATAGTGTGTTGTTACCCATTAACAAATCGATTTCTTGGTAGAGATATGTGTAAAAATGCATGTATACTGAATTTATAAGTAATGCAAACGTACAATTTTCTGTAATTCTTTTTTAACGGAAAATCTTTGATCTTTACTCACAGATAAGAGTTTACCCTTTATTGCAGTGTTTAGGCATTCTTGCAGAAGTGTAGCTGAATGTACACGTATAATATCAAAACTGGAAAAAATAAGCGAACAACATATTCATGCAAATAATGAGGTATAAATAGATACATGTAAGTCCACTTCTAGATTTCCATTATATAGGCCTGCAATAAATACATTTTCGCTAATTAGTTTATGCTTCATCATTAGCAAGCGCGTGAAGTTCCAATTTTAACAACATTCTGAGATGTAAAGCATTTGTTAAAGTGAGAACTATCTTCGAATAACATTTCCCACTGCACACCTATCGTTATTAAATCTATATTTGAACTGAATACCACATTCCATATACCCTTGCTGATAGTATAGGGCATAGTTTAATTGAAAAACTCGCCATGAGAACAATAATATTATAAATAAGTTGGTTCTAATTATGATTTAAACTTTAACATAGGCATTGAATGGTTGCTGCGATTCTACATCAACAACTTAAACTACAATGTACATAAAATTTGATGCATCAGATTCCATATAGTGTAAGCTGTTTATTTTTTAGAAAGTTGAAGTAGAATCACAGCCCTGATTTTCTGCATTTGAGTTCAATAAATCCATTTAGGTTTGGATTATAGCAATATCTGTCCTCATGATCCTGTTTTAGATTGTGGATTATCATCTTTAATGCTAGTGCATGTTTCTTTTATTATATCAGTTTTGTTTAGAATGCATTGCGACCGTTTCTTGGTATTATTATACAAACGAGCGTATATTATTATTATTTTTATAAAATACAAGTTCCCGTGCCTTTCACAACGTGCGTGTAAAATTTGGCCGCGGGTATAGACTCCATACATTTGTGAAATTTAACATACCTACATGCAAGTTAAATTGACCGCACATACGCTAAAATAAGACTGAAGTAAATTATTTTAATGTCACTTTGCTTTTGCTTCCGTGTTTAGCAAATTGGTTGCTGGCCATGCCCCTAGTCAGTTGGAATTGAATTTTTTCCGGAATACTTTCCTTGTTAAATCAGTACAAATGGAGATTGAAAGGCTACGAAAGAGTGCACAAAAACCTGAATTGATGCATAGGGGGAGCCAAATATTATTAAACCTTGCTTGGAAATGTACTCGTGCAGCCCTGTAGCGTTTTCGTTATGGCATATGGTTGGTTCTCACGGAGATTGTTCTATGCTAGATAAAGCAGCTTTCTTTGTTGTTTTGGTTTCCATGTCCTTATTGCCTATAGCGTCAGTGGAATGTATTGAATTAGGACGGAAATGTATGCTTCTTGAACTGCATCGAACAATCATGATGTATAATTCACTATCGGACTAGTAGAATAAAAGGAACTAGTAGTTACTATTCTTAATATTTTCCTTTACTGGCAAACTTCGTATATATGGTGTGGACCTAATAAAACTTTCCTTTGCTCAACACATTAATTTAATATGCCCGAATTTTGATTTTAATAATGAATTAAACTACAGTGGTAGCACTGTTGCTTGTTAAATTCTTCATGAGTCTTTTAAGTTTTAATTCGATCATCCATTCATGAAGCTCTTTAAGTTAAAAGCTCTGGTAACTCTGGAAGGCAAGAACAAATCGCTATAAATTCATAAATCCTTTCCAACCACATCAATGTGCCTTCGGTATGTAACTAGAAATCTACTGTGAAGTGGAACTGTTCAGTCATACTTCACTGGGTAGTGGAACATATATCGCTGCGCAAAGCATTTCAATAAAATAATGGGATGCCCAATAAATTAATTCTATGGCTTCCTTATTTTATATTACCACAGGCCGAGCTACTGATCCACAGGTTTGAGAAAAATATAGCACAAGAAATAGTGGCAAAGGTTTCTTCAAGCTCAAAGAAAGAGACATTGTTTTTATGATAAAAATAATGCTTTGAGAATGACGTTTATCACTCTTCTCAGATTACCACTCAGCTTGAAATAATTTTTATTTCCTGTCTCCCTTAGTTATTATTTCCAGCTATATGCGCTTTTTATCTGATTGTTGAGTAGTGATTAGTCTGGTCCAAGTTTCATGACTATTTCAAACATTTAATGCATAAATCATTACCTTTCCATGACTATGTACAATTATTTATTACGCCTTAGGTTTATTATGTTGAAACTGATCCAAAGTTACTTCACTATAGTTCAGATGGACTAATCATTTTCATCAAACAAAATTGTTCTTATTCTTATCTGGTGACCAGCTGTTCAGGATATAATAACTCAAAACTACTTAGGAAGCTTTGTGATATGAGAAGTATAAATAATAGGGACAACATTTAAAGAGGTTTATAAAGACTTATATGGGCTTTCGCTCATTTAGACATAGCATATTTTGCCCCAATTAAAAAAGGATCTACATAATTATTCACAAAAATATGTCGACATAAAAAATAAGCTTAATTAAGTAGGGTTGTGGTTTTGAACCGTTGTGATTATCTCTGATATAATGTTTGTATCATTTACTTTCTGGTACTTATTTGACGTGGCGTGTTATTTCAACTAACTACTGTATATTGCAGGACTAATTTAATGTAATTACTCGTCTCTCTTTGCCGGTTTTTAAAGTTCTTGTGGAAACGTTTGAATCAGCGTGTTTATCTAGACCACAGCAGAATATCGGAAAATGCACGCTCTGAATCCATCGTTAAGTAAATATTATCCGATTGGTTGATCTACCTGCAATTTGCATTTCCCGACTATATACTTTATACGAATACTAAACTATTTCGAGATTTTACCATTTGTGTGGACTTAATATCGATAAAACATATTGTGCAATAGATTTAGGCATGACTTATTTAAATGTGAAAGAAGTTTCGTTGGTCTACGAATATAACTGTAATTGGCGAAAAAAACTTTAGTTCTTTTGAGTTATACTGTATATTTGCGTTTTTAAATAAATGCTGTAATGTGTATTTTCAAAGTTTTACTTTGTGTACATGGTAGTGTGCATATGGTAATTCATTCACATTATGACGAATTCGATTGACGTTATTCTTAATTACATTATTGTCAACCAGCCGCATAGTGAAGAGGACCACATGGGAAATTTCTTAATTATTTAATAGAAGGATTATTCTATTAAAACCTTTTCCACGGTTAACACAATAAAGAAGTAATTTCCCGGATGTTTTGTTATTAAAACAGATGAAATGTGGGTGATTCCTTCTTCCGTCTTGCATATACAATAAATGTATCTAATTAATCTGTATACGTACAGCTTGTTGCAAACATATATTTGGCTCATTCGTTGAGAACTACCAAAATGACCCTCTTTTTCTTCCCTTGACTCCCTCTGGCTCTGCTTCAACATAAATCCATTAATTATCGCCTCCAGTTGCGTTTGGTGCAATATCCTACAATAAATTTAACTGGGAAACCGAGCGAAAATTATAATTTGGCGGGATCGTGACCTAGACTTACCGAATATACGTGAAGATATGCCAGCAAATTTATAATTATGATTTTGTCATCTCAGCCTGACGTTCTTGTAGGGTCTTTCGATAAGCTAAGTCTTTGATTGAAACGTTTTTAAAGCAAAATCACCTTGTACATTTTGCCGTGTCTGAAAATGTCATTTCCATGCGCAATCCCATATGATGGTTACTATATTTCAGAATAACGCCCTACTGTGAAACTAATTAACAGTTTCAAGATGTAGACGTATCATCGTATAGGCTCTAGTGTTTTCTAATATTTTCAAAGCTGGTTGAATGTTTGAAATGCTCTTGAAAATAACTAATCTCAATCGCCTGTTCATAAACGTTGAAAACCGAATTTATGCTGTGGCAGATAGTGTTATGCATGTATATTATACCGTAATATATCATGCATCGTGATTTCTCAGTACATGGTAGTGCCCAATATTGATGAAGGCTTACGTATAATTAGAAAATTTAAAAGCGTCACGTACATGTGTTGTTATCCTTGGTATTGGCATCACCGTATTAATATTGCGTAGCTTTATTCCGATGGCTTGACCAGAAAATTACATTATTTCTGCATTGTTTAAAGCAACATACTCATATTAACTACAAAGTCTTCAATTCTATCAATCTAAGTTTGTCGTATCCTATAATGCTATTTCATATTTATAGCACTATCCAAATCGTTTCTCTCATTTAAATCGTGCTTTTTAAACTCTTCATCGAAATGTTTTCAACTTCCTCTACCTAACCTGGTCTCATCGAACCTCACTTCATACCTAGTTGATGTTATTACATGAGTTAAATTTAAGGGCAAACTAATGTTTCAAAATTTCTGTAGTAATAATTAGCTTTATAACGATACTTGATAGTATTTTGTTTGACATTTTTAGCTTTATACTGAAAGTCCTATCACTTTGGGTTCGCCCAGGAAGCCTCAGCAATTGCAATGTATAGATTTCTAAGATGTAGCGCAATAGGCAAACCTTGAATAATGTACCCAGCTTATGCCTTGTTCTATAAAAATCTGAAAACATTTTAACATACATACATGTATGTATATTGTTTATAGGCAAATGGGCGTTTGTACTGTAGGTTACTATATTTGGGGGCTTTTCTCTCTATTCAGTATGGGTGAATCTGTTGTATCTTCTGCACCATTCATTTTTTTAGGTTGTATTGTTGACATAAAAAGTTCTTGGAAATGAAAAAGGGACAGTGATCATATAAAACTGAGTTTGGCTATCTAACCGTGTTGTATATTCAGTAGTCATCCCATATATCCCATAAGGATCACATAGTATATAGTTCATGTTTTTTTTCTATTTTATTTCATTTCCATTCTGCGATCTTTTGGCGGCCGTTTAAATTTATTGACTGTTATGAGCCGTATAAGGAAAACATAAATCATTGCAAACTGTAGTAGTGTGCATGATGAGGAGCTGGGTGTCTTTTTCCCGTAAAAGGCCATCTTTAGGCGCCATTAGTGTTCGTATCACGCCGCCGCAGCCCAATGCTTGCCACGCTTCAAATCTTAATCTCCATCTTTATTTCCCCAAGGCAATTGCAAATGGGAGCGCTCTTTTAAAACTGATCCACAACGGATCCCAATTATTTATCCAGCCACCTATTGTCTTTGCTGTAATGTGCTAGAGGATCCCGCAACTAGAGCATGAAATAAGTACTTTTCACAATTTCCTTAGCCACTTTTTTCTCGAATAAATGTGCCACAGCCCTATCGGAGATGCTGTCAGCCAAGCTTGTAAAGTTGTTTCTACAAATTTTGCCCGCTGCTTGTTTTCGCAAGGAGCAACTAACTGTTAATTTGGAAACATTTCTATGTTCTGCTCAACCATAAATTGAAACGCGACTTTTTTAAGAATGGCTTGGCTGCGTGGTGCAGGGTCAGGTGGGTGCAGGGCCCCTGTATGTCGGAAATTGCAGCGTTCTGCTTGTCTGGCACTGAGATTGCGATTTTTTTTAAGTCTGTCGTTACGCGCCAAACAGTGTCAGGGTAAGACTCAAGTAAGACTGGTTTATTCAGAGTCAGGGCTGCAGTGTCCGTTGACATGTTAACATCAACATTAGTTGGCCTCAAAACGGCCCCTGAGCAGCTTACAGAAAATCTATGAAAAATTTCGTTTGGTGGATTGAAAAATTCGTATCTCTTTGGTTTTGAAATAATGGGGTAATATTGCGATACAAAGACCATAGGAGAGCGAATTATTCCAACTTTCTTCAGAAAAAATTATTTGAGCTTAAAACGTCTTGTGTTACGTCTTGTTTTTATTAACTTTTACACTATCGACCAGTACACAAGGACAAGCTGCACCGACATACATGTACCATAACGGTCACATGTTTTATGTTAGAAAATGGCAGGTTTATGTACATATCTTTGACGCATTTTCCATCTGAACTAATACATTTAAAGAGTTTTTTGGGAATTTTGCCAACTACAGCAAGTAATACAATTTGAACGATGTGGTTGTCTTCATTTTTTTTATTTCTTAGCCATTTCATGACATGTGCCTATTGGTAGCAACTTTGATGTTTCCCTTTACTTTTGCCTTTGGAATACCTGTTGGGATTGATTATAAATCGAGAAAAGCTCGGCAAACAAACTGAATCTAATCGCTACGCTATGCACTTTCAATCTTTTCTCGCTTAACTCGCAGTTTTTCATTTTGAATTTTTTAGCATTTTCATAGTTCACATGTAGACTGACTGCATCCTTCATTTATATGTTAACTCACAAGGGCCCACTAGGACTACTTTTTCTGGATCAGCTCAGGCGTTCGTGTCTCCATAATTGCAATACAAAGTCCCATGTTAGTAGCATCAATTAGGCTGCGCCAGTCTCAGAAGATGGAGCTTCATTTTCACAAAATGATGGATGATGTTCGTGTCACATGCATCAAATTATAAAATCATTTAGAGTCGAATCCATTTCGCTTCCTGGTTGAGACCCCGTTGAGGGTACCCTCTGCCTAGGAAAGAAGGCCCAAAAATAACCAGCTTTCAAATCAAAGTCGAATAATAATGACGAGGAGGAATTTCTTACTGGGAAGTTTGCTTTGGCATTAGAAGGAAGGGTATGCGAAATTCGTGAAACTGGACGAAGGAATAACCAGTATGAGCAGTTTCCTTTTCAACGTTGTAACGCTTAGCCGATCATAGATATCTAAAGTGACATTTTATTGAATATGGTGGTGAATGCGACCCTGTTTTGGTCAAATATTGAAATTAGCTTACGATTAAAAATGAGCAGGAACAAATTGTTTACGGGGTGTCAAACACAGTCTCATTTGATAAAAGACTAAAATAATTGTTTCAATAGACAATTAGTCAACACAATTTCCGAACTTGAAGCTCAGCGACTTGAACAAGAAAAAAAATCGATTTCTCAGTAGCAATCCATAACAAAGCTTAAACTTGAATCATTTTTTTTTAAATATAGTGGAATATTAAAAAAATGTTATGGGGAGCTTTTGAAAAATTGGAAAATTTGTACTAATATTTTTGCTCCACATTTGGTTAGTAATGTAATTTATCTTTAGCCTAATCTCCCATGCATTCGAATTTGAAATTCCTTTATACAATAAATATTTTAGATTGCAAAACATATTAGGCCAACATTACTACTTTTTTTAAATTGTCAGCAATGCACCATGGTTACGAGTATCTTATTTAGTATATTTTTCTTCAATTGCATGAATATGGCAGATCACTATTTTTTTTAATTTTTTTATAACTTTTCCATATCTTGAAGTTGATTAGTTTTCTTTCATAACTTAAGCTTAATCTACATTATTGCATACGAGGTTGTTTAATGAATGGTACATTCCTGTCAAACTGTTGTAAGCAGCCTCGTCATTCTTTAACATTTAAGATATTTCGTTTTTTTTTTCGAATTGGAGAAATGCAATTTTGAATTTATTTCAACATCCATGGGGGATTAACATAGGAAACGTGCAACCTAAATTTCATATTGTCTATTAATATACTGTACATTGGACAAACATGCTTATTGTATACAGCACTGGTAAAGCTAAATGAATCCTGAAGGGTTGCTAAGGCAACCAAGTCATTTGCCTGAAGCTAGCTCTTCGACTGGTTGTTAGGCATTGCAAAACTTATTTCTCAAATTGGTCATTGCAGGATTTGATCGCACAGCAGGTTGGATGCAGTTGTATTAATAGAAATGTTTTTGTTGTAAATAAATGAATTTCAAGAAATGGGTTGAAACGAGTGTTCATAGAACATAAATACGCACAAAGCTCGTGGTGGTATTCGCAAGCGTATTTATTGCTTAAGTTTCTTCGGAGCATTAATTAGAGAATAGAACAACATTTTATTCCAGAAAAATTCGAACGAAGTTCCAAAAGAACTTGTGTGTATCGAGTTATTAATGAGTATTATAATACAA